>JAXCGZ010009763.1:0-67500 GCA_037179515.1 Halocaridina rubra | reverse complement strand
GGCCTTTTTTTGCTTCATATATATATATATATATATATATATATATATATATATATATATATATATATATATATATATATATATATATATATATATATATATATATATATATATATATATATATATATATATATATATATATATATGATCTTGTAAAGATAAATAACCCCGTAATCAAACTTGTAAGACTAAATAACTCCGTAATTAAACATGTAAAGTTGAAAAACGTAAACTAATCCAACCTCTAGATTTTAACAGGGGTGTGCAACCTGCGGCCCTCAAAGGCTTTCATTGCGGCCCTTTCTCCTAAAAATAAATAAGCTATAGTGCGGCCCTCAGAGAGAGAGAGAGAGCACCTCGAACTGAATATTCCAACAACTCTCTCTCTCTCTCTCTCTCTCTCTCTCTCTCTCTCTCTCTCTCTCTCTCTCTCTCTCTCTCTCTCTCTCTCTCTCTCTCTCTCTCTCTCTCTCTCTCTCTCTCTCTCTCTCTCTCTCTCTCTCTCTCTCTCCTCTCTCTCTCTCCTCTCTCTCTCTCCTCTCTCTCTCTCTCTCTTGTGTTTTCATCAACAACCCCTCCTCAATAACCGACGGTACGAGGGGTCATCGTTATCAGTAACCCCTTTTAAGATCATTGTAAACACCAAAACGATCATTATTTTTAAGGTTGGATGGTTACACTTTTTACACTCTCTGCTATGCTTTGCAGTACAGCCGTACAGGAATTAATATAGTTCTCAGTTTATCTCAGACTCAAGTGGTGAAATCAGTGTGCTTCATTTATTGTGGTTGATTTGTGATTACCGGTATTCTAAGTCTAACTCTAACTAAGCTGTTTATGTTGCAGTTTTGTGATTGGCTTTAGAAAACTTGCAAGCCAAACATTTTGAGAATTATATATCTCTGCTGAAATTTGGTACTAATTATATTGCAATCTATTACATTATTCTTAATTAAAGGCTTTAATTAAGAAAAATGTAATAGATTGCAATATAATTAATACCACATTTTCAGCAGAAATATATAATTCTCAAAATGTTTTGCTTGCAAGTTTTCTAAAGCCAGTCACAAAACTGCAACATAAACAACTTAATTAGAGTTAGTCTTTAATTTAAAGTTAACTTTAAATTAAATAGCATGAAATAGTAAGGTTATGTGGCCCTCCATACCAACAGAGTCGTGACTAGTGGTCCTTTGGGAAAAAAGGTTGCACACCCCTGCTCTAGAACTAACTTGTAAATATGATGAACCCCAAGATTTGTCTTGTAAAGATGAATAATCCTAAAGGACCCTAGGGTTATTTATCTTTAAAACACACACACATTTTATATATATATATATATATATATATATATATATATATATATATATATATATATATATATATATATATATATATATATATATATATTGAAATTATGATATGGGGAAAATACTATTATTATTATTTTGAAACTTTGATCTGGTTTCGAAACTATGAAATCGAAACCTTAGATTGATAATGTAAACAAAGTGATCATAACATCCCCTTGGAAGGTTATCCGTCGAAATTACGCTAATTAGGATGTAAATTCATGCAAGATGTCCAATTATGCCGTAATGGAATGGATGATGTGATCTATTTATGGTCTACAGGCCCTGGTTTGTGTCTATCCAAGTGATTCTGTACAGGTAAGCTTAACTGGAAGACTTAACCTAACCTCCAGTTTTGAGTTGCAGAGAGGCCAAATACGTGGGCGTCAAGGAAAATATAAGAAAAAAATAAATTCTTCGTCCCTGAATCCCCTTAGGGTTATATTATCCCTAACCGGGGGCGTAGGGACGCACCAATAATATTATTTGCGGCAGAAATGGAGCTCAGACCCGTTTATTTCACAAGGAAAACTTTCAGAAAAATGCGGTTTTATTATTGTAAGAGAATAATCTCCTCTTCTAAAATAATATATATATATTTTTTTTACATATGGCTTGATTTGGATAAAATAACTTCTATAGCTTAGAAGCTCGTAAAAAATGTATATTTTTAATTTTTTCTTCTTCTATGCTTTGTATTATTATCTTTGTGGATGTTAATAAACATTTACCCAATTCGGACCATATTACTACCAATTTAATACCAGTATATTGGGCAAAGGGTGTCTGGGGGCATTCAACCCCTCAGTTTAGAAAAAGATATGACTGTCGTAATGCTGGTAGTTTTGGTTATGTTTAGAAAATTGGTGAAATTTCATATAAAAATCTAATTTGCGTTTACTGCAATTGATCTATTAATTTTATGGAATACTGTATTTTAAATTTTTTATATAGTACATACATATGTTTTTTTTTCAAAATCTGTTCGAAATTAGGTAAAATCCTACTGTAGTCTAAGGGAACATGTTTATTAAGGTAATGTAGGTAGAGTGTGAGTAGGCATGGCTAAGTATAGAGGACCAGGTTATGGAGGGGAGGAAAAAAAATCACAACTACCAAAGTATGCTATTTTATATCACAATTTTATAAGGTTTCATCAGTAATATTTACTAGGAATTATAATTATATTTCAGGAGTTGGTAGAGTTAGACAAGGTTATGGTATATATATTGGTTTAGGTAGTGGACAAGTACAGTAAAAATGTCATCTTGTATATTATGAAAACCTTATGAGTATTCTCTCTCCAACCTGGTTAGTGTAGGGTAGGTTGAGTATTTTAGCTTAATTGTATTAGTCTGTGTAAAAATGTAGGAATTCGTATTCTAGGATTTACCACATTATATTTGGGAAAACATTACAGTATCGTGAACTGTGATTATAGATAGTAGTCACTACAGAAGTATGTAGACTTTGTAGATTCGTTTGGCATAATTGGTTACTTAAAAGAAATAGTTTCTAGGACATCAGCTTCTTCTCTGACATACTTACTTTGCTTGAAATTACAGTTACAACTATTTAAGCATGTAAAGATAATGACTCCAGTACATTAAATAACCCCGTATATTGTTATATTAGTTCAGTGAGTCCTCGACCTACGATGCAGTCCTGTTCCTCAAAACATGCTTTAAGCCGATTTTCCTCATATTTCGGAACACCTAAATAAGCACCTTCGTCAGTCACCTATGCTAATGCAGTAGTAAAATTTATCCCTTTTCCTAGTGTTTTGCAATCTCTAAATTAACTTCCATGGTGATGGCTTTCCTTTTATTCGAAGCACTACCACAAGAAGAATCTGTTTTACATTTGGGAGACATAATACAGGCCTCAAAATATTAAAAAAGAAGCATAACTTATGGGAGATGCGTCGCAACCACAGAATGTTTTAGGTCGAGAACCTCATAAACCGAGGACCCCCAGTTAATAGTAATTTATTTAATATGTTAAGCATTTTGCCAGCTTGTTTAGTATGTGATTTAAAAATATAAAAATATGTAAAGGTATTTTGAAAATACTGCAATGTTCCAGCATTACCCTTCCTCCACCCCCCTACTCTCCACCATCATGTTTTCGTCACTCATTGAGTTGGAAGTAAAAGTTAATTGCTCTTGTCTGTCAGAATATAGACTCTCAAGCAATGAATAGAATTTGGAAGAATTTTTTCGTGTCTAATACCATTAAAAGAGATGCAGAAGTATATAGTTTTCTTCTAGAACATTTCTTAGAGTTACTGGACATAGTATATGTTGTATATTTATCAGAAATAGGATAATTAAACAGGGAACTGTAAAAAATATAGAAAAAAAGTTAATTTGGCTATTTATACATTTAAATTTTCTTAAATTGATTGGAAGCAGATTTGATTACATAACATATATTATTTGTGACTCCTTTACAAATATGACCATATATCTCCTGTGAATAAAATAGTGTATTTTGACAGATACATAAGTTAATTTGGAGGCTGCAGCTTCAACTATGATATTTTTTTGTGAATTTTACCACTTAATACTTACTATATTAATATTCTTTCATGAAAAAATTCTGTTTCATAAATTTAAACTTATATTTAGGCTGCGACTTCACGTATACTGTATATTGTCTGACATTTTTCCTCTATAATTTTTTTTTTTTTAAATGTTTATCTTGTAACACTTTCTGTTAATTGAAACTCTCTAACTTATATCATCCATTTTCATTCTTCTTTCAGCTTTGCAACCAGGATAGGAGAATGGTACATTCTGTTATCTTTGATAAATAAAAAAGATGGCTATGGTAGATTAAGTTTTTGTAGATATTTGAATATTCATTATTTGACTGTGTATAGTAGGGGTTATAAAGTTTACAGCTTTTTTGTATGTTTTGTATTAGGGCAATTGGTAACTAATTAACTGGACTAATAAGAGTCCTGAGTTATGGCTTGTTTAACTAAGAAACTGTAGCAGCTGCGTTTATTATCATAGCTAATTAACTTTTACATAACTTTTAGAATTAATTCAGTTATCAGGTTATGATTAGATTTTTCTTGTTTTATTGATGCAAATTTACAAATTTTCTGTCGTATTTATGCTTGTATTCTTATTAGTTCTTGTTAAGCATTCTTTGGATATAAATTTCTCAGAAGTATGCATTGACAGTGCTTTTCAAAGTACATTTTTTCAGGTCATAGGAAATGGCCAGTAATGTTGAGGGCTTATCAACGTATGAAGCCCTTTGTCGTTTACATGAAGACATAGCTATTGCACTGGAAGAATATCTGAAATCAGAGGTTGAGAAGTAAGTATTCATAATTAACTTTCTATATCATAACATTTGTTTATGTACAACTTCCAGTGTGCTTCAGTTTACATTTATAATTCCATTCCTGTAAAAACCAACTATCGAATGGTAGTTATGCTTACTTGAAACTGTATGAGATTAGGCAAGCTGTTAATGAGAGGGAGTAATTAGTAAGCCACGTAGTGGGACCCTTGGAGAGGTCATTTCAAGAACCAAAATTAATGTAGAATTCCGGGACAAGAAAATACAAGAATACGTAATAGGATTGAGCTAGTATTGGTCTTTAACACTTACTTTCTTTTGGGGTAGAAGAGGTATAAATTAAACTAGGGTATCAGTGTCAAACATGAAAATTTTACTTTTTCAGTTAATTTGGTATTTGTTAGGGTATTGTACTTATACTAAAGGTTGTTATTACTTCGGATATTACAGAAACAAAGGCTTCACTTGATGATTGTAAATATTATGCCATATATTTTTTGTATAAAGGCACTAATTAATGATTGCTACAGCTATGCAGTAGTTTTTAGGGCTGTAGATGATAATAATTTTCATAGCTTTGCCTAACATTTCTTGGATACAAGTTATGGTTAATATATAGATATGTCGTGTATTACAAGTAGTCGCCGTGGCTCATCCGGTAGCGTCCGCGACTCTGAGGCGTCAGGTCAAGGATTCGCGCCCCGTCACGGTCTGAGGTTTGCAAGGGCATGCACTCAGGGTAATGCTTATATCTGCCAAAACAAGTCCTTCGCAAGAAGGCAACCGTCCTAGCCCTTGGTAGAAAAGGGTGTCCGTGACGTAAAACCGGAACATGTTGTGTATTACAGGGCCAAAGATACTTATGACGAGCTTTTATCTATGTCGTATATTTCAGGGACAAAGGTGCCGGAGAAAAGAGCGTGCTATATGAGGCCTTTCACCACAAGAGCTCTCTCTCAGTTTTTCGTTGGACATCAGCTTTGGCACTGGTCGTCGAAGGCATACTTTTGTTAGTTGCCTTTGTTGCTTGTGATGATCCTAGGTAGGTCCTTGCTTTGCATGTTAACAGTTTTTTCTTACCAAAATTATGTCAAACTTTTTTGCCTGCATTGTTTCTTATATTGTGTTATCAGTTTACATATTCAGTACTATATGTGATGAAATTGTATTTATAAAGAATAAAAGAGGATATACTACAGTTATGTTTTTATATGCATAGATTAGCAGGCTATTTGTCACTTAAAACTGTTATGCAGTATGTATATGTCTTTTAAACAATAGGAAAAAGGTACCACGTGATATAAACCTTTCGGATTCTGATAATCTAAATTTGTAAACACTAATTGGAAAGGTAACAAATAAAATTTTTTTGTATGGCATCCTCATTATGATGTATGTAGTGTGTCTGAGGGATACCAAACTTTATCTGGCATGGAGTAGTCCGAGATGGCCAACTTCTGAGCTAGTCATGTTTCTCTCTCATTAAATCTACAGCATTTTGCTTATTTTTGTTTCTTATTTCTCCTCATTATAAGTTTGTTTAGCATCAGAAGTTTTGTCACTGAGAGCTAATTTATTTTAATATATCAGGTTATGAAAAAATATAATTTATTTCAGTTGGTTGTTTAGTGAAGTAAATCTTTAGCAACTACAGTGAATATAAATGTAGCATGTTGGTTAATTTCAGCTTTGTTTTTTTTTATTTGTCTCATATTTGCTAATGTTGATCATTAAATCATCCTAAATCGTAATATTTTACCTTAAAAATACATCCAGTATGAATATTCTTACATAAAAAAATTACTTAACTGCATGATGTCATTCAAAATGATTTATATCAAAGCAAGCAGTAGACTAGATACAAGTTGCAGAAACTTGATATACATATTAAGCTGTCATCTCGGAGTTAAGCCTTATATTACATAATTTTATAGCTAAAATAAACACCATTTCTCTCTGAATTTAAATCCTACTGTAATATATATATATATATATATATATATATATATATATATATATATATATATATATATATATATATATATATATATATATATATATATATATATATATATATATATATATATATATAAAATAAGCATATTACCATATGTGAAAACATAGATCATATTTTATCCCGACTGGGACTCGAACCTAGGACACGTAATTACTGTGCCAAGGTGCTACCAACTACACCGCAGAAGGTCTAAATGATAAACCAACCTTACAGCTTAACTGCTGTACTTGGAAGGAATGCATTCTATCTGAATGCCTTTGTTCATATTACAGTTTTCTCCCACACTCGCTCATGGCTTCATTTTTGCATTTAATTCAAATCCCAGTCTAAATGGGCTTCAACAATAATCAAATAAGCACATTACCATATGTGAAAATATGAATCATACTTTACCCCGACAGGAAGGAAAGGGAATTTCGCTATAAGAGCGATGCTATTATATTATACTTTCGTTAATCTGAGACTGATAGGAACATGTTTAACTTGAATTCGTTTTAGTGAGAGGAATTTCTTCTTGTATACATTTTTGTTTACAGATACCATTACTTACCTGCTGAAGCCTTTTTGATCTTCATTGTGGTTATTTTTAATGTGTATCTCGTATGGTGGGACACAAGACTCAGGCATAAGGAGCTACCCAAACAAACCCAAAACCTTTTGAGAGAACTTAAAGGTGTGTATTTTGGTGGTAATTTTGAGGTGTTTAGATTTCTCTCTTGGAACGTAGTTTGTTGATATAAGTATAATTTTAATAAAACACCATGTTTGTAACCCAGCATGGCAGCCAGAGCTTTAAAAAAGAAAAATTAGAGAAGCAAGTCCCCTATTTTGTTTTTTGCAAGAAAAAAATTTCTAGTAGGGATGGCTTTCCATCAAAAATCTTATCACCTCCTATGACTAGAGGAAAATACAAGACAATTCTTTCTCACCACCTACATTGCAAGTGTTTTTTTTTTTTTTTTTTACACACCAGGACGGGCCATAAAAAATCATAAAATAAAAGAGCCCTCATCGGGCCTGGGCACGAAGAAAACATGAAGAGAAACAGAGATGGAGAGTGTAATGACTTGTCAGATGTGAAGGGATAATAAAAGTTGTGTGATGAATATCCAAGAATATTCAGTGTAGCTATGGGCATAGAAAAAGAACCGTAACTGAAGGAAGACTTAACATCGAACTGTCCTGGACAGACCTATTGAAATTCAAAAAACCTTCAGCTGTAGTATCGTTTACAAGAATCAAAAGATTAATGGCTTATTTTGATGCACGCTACATTACATGCCTTGCCTTAGTTTTGCCGTGTTAGGGGAGTGACAAAAATGAGTATAATTGTAGTAGCATATTATGGATATTGAAGATGAGCAGTATTATGACGTTATTTTTTATTTTTAACTTCAAACTTCACTATTATGATCTTGTTTCATATCTATAATTAGTGCTTAGATACCAGTATGGGTTGTTAATATTATTGGAGTAGTAGAAATTCATCATCATATTTATTCGGTTTTTAGCCTTAAAAATTTTAAGAATATTTTTGTAAGTATTATCCTATGCATCCACGTGTGTGTGTGTGGATCTAGTTAAACATATTTTTTTTTAATCTTACAGAAATTCAGAGCACTGTATCATGGTCGAAAGAAAATTATCCCCACCTCCACTCTCCTCTGTCTCCTTGCATAACACTACAATGGACGAAACGTGATGGATATATGGTCAATCTTCCTTGGTCTCTCTTGGTACGAGGTGATG
Organism: Halocaridina rubra; assembly: GCA_037179515.1. NCBI lineage: Eukaryota > Metazoa > Arthropoda > Malacostraca > Decapoda > Atyidae > Halocaridina > Halocaridina rubra. Next base: position 59,064 of record JAXCGZ010009763.1, on the reverse strand, counting down.
TGGTTATTCTTAAACCAGGTCAAAAAGCACCTGCCAGATGCAAGTCTTTACAGGTACAGTACTCTTAAGAAGTTATATTGTATGCAAACTTGCCATCCCCTTCAATATCTTTATGGATGCAGCCCCAAATTCCACCTAGGAAATCCAAAAATCTGCTCCCCAGTCTCTTCACCAGAACTACTTGAGGTGAAAAGGCTAGAATAACGGTATCCCTTGTGTGGTAGTCCCTGTTACCTCAGCAAGCTTAGTGAATACATCCTCTCTGTGTGAAAGCATATAGTAGAACAGTGTTTTGCAAGCTCAGTTTCTGATAAATCAAAGAAATGTCCGTCTTGCAGCTCTACATGTTATATAAAATCATAAATGTGCTTTGCGAGGGTTGCTAGTTTTATTTATAAGAAATTTACGTTCTTGTTACTCTTTAAGCATATTAGATCCCATCTGCATGCCTTATGAACTTAGTAAAGTATTTTTATCACTATTTTTAATAGGAATAGTGTATATTGATGCCTAATGGTCCCTGAAACTCTCTTAACTAGTACCTCGAATTATGCATGCTTTTGCCACTTGCTTGATTCTTATGTTTTGTTTGAATATGTCTCTATCCCAGTATTTTCCTGTCATATGATGTACCAGTATACATTGCCTTACATCACTTCATCTTGTGTTATACTCGACTTTGCATTGCTTTTTGTTAATAATAATTTGGGAAATATCAAATTCACCTAGTCATTTCATTCAAATCTGTCATTCACAAAAAATAAAATCCAAAAAAAAAAAATCTTAGAAACAATAAAAGTTTGCAAAATCACAAGAAACTATCTGGTAAAATATATAAAATAATGAATAGTATCAGTTCAGAGTTGAGAAATTACCAATATATTATGCATAGTATGTACTGCACATTTGTGTGGCATATAATAAAATCTCTTGAAAAGCAGCTAATAAATGCAAAATCACATAAAAATTATGTTTGCATATATGTAATAACGTATAAAAGCTCTTCAAATCCTTAAAATTGCGAAAGTATTGTGTATTGTGTGTACTGTATTGTACTAATGTACTGCTATGCAAAATATTTTGTAGTATCATTCTTAATGAAACATAAACTGTCTCATTGATATTGTCACTAACAGGTAATATCCTAGACCAACGTCTAGATATGTATAAGAAAATATTATGTAGAAACTATCTATGTATTTAATCAAGTACTTGTTACATGAAAGCGATTTTAGTTACAATTATTTTTATTAACAGGACACAGGATGCATTAGCAGCAATATGGCTGAGTTACATATGGGAGACATATATTCTCCTAGTCTAGAAGATATGGGAGAAGGTTTTAGCTCTCCCAAGGCACGTATGCCCTTGAAATCCAACCCCTATTTGCTTTTGGAGACACCCTACATCACCAATTTAAGGATTGCGTTATCTGAGGGACTTAGCAGACCCGTAACTGTATTCAACAAGCAGAGATTCATGCTGTTTAGTTGGGCAATGGAAACCATGTTACTGCCAATATCTTTGGTATGTGTGGTGCAGACATTTGTTGTCTGTTACTTTTCTTCTCGATACCAGTCATATATTTGTCCTTATTTTAAAGCATTGCAGTTCTTATAGGATCTTAAACTTTAGATTTTTCAGTTGTTACCTCTCTGTAATTAAAACAGATATATGAAAAAACTGACGAAAAATAAATCTTCTTTCAGTTGGTCTCCTTGCATTGTATATGACCTTAGCAGTCCAAAATGAATTCGCCCTGTTTTAATATTTCTGTACCCCCCAATAAATATGTTGAGCCTTGATATCCTCTACAGATTCTTATCTTAGTCATCAATACGCTTCGTCTTTACTATGGAGGTTGGGTTGGAGACTGGTCAGAAGTACTTCTTATAAGCCCTGTTAGTGTGGCTCTTCCCTTGATTCCCTTAGGATTACCCCTGGCCTGGCTCTTACTCAATTGGTTGGGAATTGCTCGCATTCTCACCATGTACCATCACGCCAAGAATATACAGGTAACAAATTCAGTTGGAACCCTTATTATCATCTGAACTGTAAATTAATTTTTTGCCCTAACTAATTAAGGTATAAATGGGTATATTATTGATGTATGTCATTTGGTAACTATTACTGTTCTCCCCCTTTTATATGTATGTAGCTGTCAAAGTTACAAGAGGTACTCTTCATTTTGTTAGCTGTTGGGTGAGAATATATGGGGTTTAGTGACACTGAACTCTTTATGTCGAAATGTAGATTGCTACGGTATTAATTTTTCTTACAGCTATACATAACTATGCTGTTTTTCTTATATTATATGTGTATTATTTCGAGACTTTTTTGTATGACTAACACATGGACGGGCAAAAATAATAATGCCCTCATTGGTTCCATGCACTAAGAAAATGAAAAAGTAAAGACAAATAGATAGCAAGTGTTGTGACTTGCCAGAAATGAAGAGAGCTATATATAAACAGTGCTAGGATTGAACATTATAATCACATTTAGTATTATTGATTTAAAAATGATTGACTTTTAAAATCAAGAGAGAATATTCTTCACATACCAATATTTCATATTTCATTCTTGTATGAAATGGTCTTTGCATACTTTTTTGTATAATCTGTCACGTTATGGTGAGAAGTTTATTTAGTATTTTACTGCTTTGATGTTTTATGCTAACTTTGTAGGTAATTAAGCATATTTTTAGTTTGAAATGCATACATTGTCCCTCTGTTCTTATGATATTTTCCATTGCAAGACTGATCCTGTTGACGATCCCTTTGAAGAAGCTGAATTTGAAGCTTTACAGCTTTCGGATATCTCGATGAAATGGTCAGAGCTTAGAAGACACTTTATTCTTACTACTTTAGGCAAGGAACCTTCACCTATAAGAACAGCAAATATTCTTCATGTTTTAGCTTCTGTAACTGTAAGTATTATATTTCTGTAATGCATTTTAAATCATTTTTCAATGGTCAGTATATCTAGATCACATTCTCAAGCATAAATGTAATGTAATCTTTCTCTGTGAAAGGTTTTTCTTTTATATATAATTTAGAATTCTGTAGTTGTAGTTAAATTTTTTTTGGTGGGGGTTCTATTACAATACACTAAATATATCTCGTAGAGAGAATATTCTATGATATGATTTCTTGCCATCATATATAAAGGCTGCATTCCCCTTGTAATGGGGGTGGCAGAGTCAAAGCATCCACATTCACCAGAAACCAGTCCACCCCAATCACTCCTTTTAAGTCGTTGGGAATAAAGGGTCTTCATATATCCCCTCCCACCACACACTGGTGGAAATGCACAGGGTAAGTAGGCAAGAATCTTGTGTCGTGATACCCAACAGCTGTAACTGATTTAACCCCACTGCTTCATTTCATAGCTACTCCCTTCCCCACATCCAACCATCCCAGGTGACAGCACTGAGGAGGTGATGGAAAATCCTTTTTGCCTGTGTCACGTACCCACACACTCCATGCATCTATGTTTCTTGCACTCTTCGTCTCTGCTCCACTGACATACCGTCTACTCTCAATGCTCTTTTCACCCCCATCTATCTCATTTTAGGTTCTCCTGTCACCTTTACTCCACTTTTTTTTTTTTTTTTTTTTTTTTTTACACCAGGACAGGCAAGAAAATTGCTTTCATCAATAAAGACCCGGGCACAATGATAACATTAAGATAAAGGAAAAATAAAAGGTTAAGGACAAGGCAGAGATGAGATAATGATACACACTAGGAAAAGGATAGGCTGAAAGAATAGTCGAAGTACTGAGGACCTAGAGATATGGCAGGATTAGGCCCTGAGACGACGATAGATGTGCTTTTTGAAGGAAGATAGGTTATAAGAATTAGGAAAGACAAAAGGAGGAAGAGAGTTCCAGAGTCTGGAGGCAGATGAGAAGAAGCAGTTGTTGCACCGACCAATCTGCGAGCTACAGATCTCCACACAGTACCTGTGAGACACGGCCTTGGCAGTGGGGGAGAGTATATTAATAGAATTAAGAGGACAAATTTCGTTTATTTTGAAGACAATGTGGGTATCAAGGGGGAAAGAAGATAAAGAGATAGCTAGTCAAGAACTCCAGAGATTATTAGCACCCTTCTATGCCGGTATTGGGGGCCATAAGCTGTGGGCCTTTTATATATATAATATATATATAATATATATATATATATATATATATATATATATATATATATATATATATATATATATATATATATATATATATATATATATATATATATATGAAATGAGGAAAAAGAGAGCAAAAAGAAATATATGGGGAGTGTTGTTACTAACCATTTCAGCTTTTTAAATGTAATTGTATAGTAAGAGATGTGTAACGAATATGCCAAAATATTTGGTGTAGAAGAAGACTCAACCTGGAGCTGTCTGGACCAGTCCTAGTTGAATCCGTAATACCTTCAGACATAGTATTGCAATGGGCGGCTGGTGCCATATGCTTTCTATACTTATTGTTATTCATTCCTCGTTCATTCTTTCTATATGTCCTAACCATCTCGGCTTTCTTCGGTCTAACTTTACTGATAGCAATCTGTCAATACCCGTTATGCACCTCACTTCTTCATTTCTCGCTCTATGTATACTTGCCACTCCTACCATACTTCTCATACACCTCATCTCTATTACATTCGATTCTTTTCCTCCTCGCTTGCACACCAAGTCACTGCTCTATACCATACTGTAGGCATAATCACTTCAGCAAGACTTGTAACTGGTTGAGTTCTCTTATTTTTTTTAAATTTCAGAATCTTTGTTGTGTTGATAAAAAGGGTGTCCTCTCTTGGCCAAATCCAACTGCTGAAAAGGTGTTTTTTCTCAAAAATAGAGCTCATAATAATCTTGCTTCAAGGTAGGCATTTGTAATATTTCTGTTCATACATATATCCATATTTCAGCTGTGGCTATGCATAGTTAAAGTAGAAAGAGAAGTTACTCAATATTATTTATATTCCCAAGGGAACCATTGTAGTGCATTGGTCAGTGCATTCGACTCAGGAAGTGACAAAGCTTGTGCAAGTTCTCTGTGAGGTATTAGGACAGGCATCCAGCTTTAATACCCCAGCTCCAACCTGTCTATGTCCACCCCCATGCGAATGGGGATTAATAGTGACACATAGCGCATTAAGGCCTACACAGAATTCTTGATTAGGATTCATGGATCTATATTTAATAATATTAACCTGTTTTTTTGTAGGCCCGAAAACTCATATGCATTTGCTGCACTGAACTAGACTGAATGTCTTTAAGTAGGAGATTAGCTCACACTGCTTCAAATACGGTTTGAAATTAGCTTAACATCTTCATACTTTATTAATTTTCAGGGGTGTATAGATATATCACGCGATTTTCTAATAGATTTATAAATATTTCAGTACTTTACATACTATATCTTGAGTATTTATTTCTGTTTACAGTATATCTATCTATCTTATTTATTTATCAATATCTGTCTACATGTTTATCTGATGTCTATCCCAGACACAGCTTCTTAGGTGCAAGTGTCTCACTCATTATCAATATCTATTCGTCACTTGTTTAGCTGGAAGAGTCAGCTTTGTAGGAAATCTAAGCTTGTAAGATAAGTATACTGAGAAACTCATAGAGCAAATGGTATTGATATGAAATTAAAGTTTTTCCATTAATGTATATATAGTATACCTGTGCAGAGTTGTACAGTAACTTTACATTTTTCAGTGTTCCATCATTGTATGGAGAGGACGATTTATTTCATGATTCAACTGTGCAAAAGATTGTATCTCCCCATCCAACCAAAGGTTTGTTCATTCTCAGTATGGTACTGAACGGTGTGTTTGTAGAGTAAGATATGGAAGCACACTGTACTTGGAAACTTGCTTCAATCTCTTCAGTTTCTTGTCCATGTGTATGAAAACGTAAGGTAATATGTTTGCTCTATGTCATACTTAAGCTTCTATATCTCTCATGATCTGTTTATTTTTTGTGTTGTTAAGGTAATTATAGATATGGCTCTATATTATTTAACAGATGACAATGAATAATGGCTGTACTATATTACAACAAGTGACTATTTCATTAGTCTGTATCTGCCTCGACTCATTCAACATCAGTTACACATGAAAATAAAGGTACACATCATGAATAGAAGTTGTGCTAGTGCTGATTTAGGATTCATCAAGTGTTACATAAAATTCTTATACTCTTTTAAATATTTTGTATATAACCTAATGTAGTGCCATATCTGATATTTACAAATACTTTAAAATGTTCATTAACAAAAATCTGTGGCGTTGAGACAATTCACCAATGTTTCAGTGCCCTCTTAAATGATATCAAGGCAGTTGATCTTGCCGGCAGGTTCTTACAGAATTGATAGCAGTACGTACACTCAACACTCGATTTAATGGACCTTTGGGGTGGGGCCTCAGTCCGTTATATCTGATTGTCAATTGTTTCCGAATTTGGATCTGTAGTGGCAACACTTACATTATGAAAAGGGAGGAATAATACTTTTAATCAAGCTCAACATCCAATGTGACAATGTAAAATGTGTGTACGCTGTGAATATTATAAATTCAATATTTTTATTTTACATACATACATACAAGCCTCATTCCCCCTTGTAAGGGGAGTGGCCGAACCAAGGAACACGCATTCACCACGATTCACACACACACACCTCAACCACTCCTCTCAGCTCCTTGGGGATAGAGGGTTGCCACGTCTCCCCCCTTCTACCCTGCTTGGGTCATCCACATGGTAGGTGAGCGAGGATATTCTACAATGAGCACAACAACCGCAGCTGGTTTACACCCACCGCTTCATCAAATGGAAACTGCCCTCACACCCGTCCACCACAGTTCACTGAGCTAGCAGGTGCAAGTAATCACTTTGGGCCACGTCATATATGCACAGTCTTCCTCCACTCATTCCTATCTCTTGCACGCATTCTGCCCTGTTCCACTGACATTCCACGTGCATTCAGTGCTCATTCTAGGTCTCCCTCTTGACCTAACTCCAATCACTTCTGCACTCCATACTCTCTTCACTAATCGTTCATCACTCATCCTTTCCATGTGTCCAAACCATCTCAACACTTTCTGATCTAACCTATCCGACAGCTTCATTCCAACACCCGTTCTCTGCCTGACATCCTCATTTCTTACTCTATCTATTCTAGATACACCAATCATACCTCTCAAACACCTCATCTCCATTACATTCAACTTGTTTCTTTCATCCTCTCTTGCATTCCAAGTCTCTGCTCCATAGAATGCTGTCGGCACAAAGCAAACAGTAGCCTAAAGCACTATTCATTACTCTCTCTCTCATATATATATATATATATATATATATATATATATATATATATATATATATATATATATATATATATATATATATATATATATATATATATATATATATATATATATATATATATATATATATATATATATATATATATATATATATATATATATATATATATATAATATATCTATAATATATCTATATATATATATATATATATATATATATATATATATATATATATATATATATATATATATATATATATATATATATATATATATATATATATATATATATATATTATATATATATTATATACATATATTATATACATATATATATATATATATATATATATATATATATATATATATATATATATATATATATATATATATATATATATTATATATATTATATATATTATATATATATATATTATATATATATATATATTATATATATATTATATATATATATATTATATATATATATTATATATATATATATATATATATATATATATATATATATATATATATATATATATATATATATATATATATATATATATATATATATATATATATATATATATATATATATATATATATATATATATATATATATATATATATATATATATATATATATATATATATATATATATATATATATATATATATATATATATATATATATATATATAAAGCTGTGGCTCTTGTCGACTGATGCCACAACTGAAAAATGCTAAATCTCCTGATCCAGATTTTTTCCCTTATATATGAAGTGCTTCAGTTGAAGGTCCAATAAATCGAAGGTTTAGTGTGTTTTATAATTAAGACACTCTTATTGAAAGTATGGCCTGAGAAAAACAGAGACACATATATAAGTGATATTAATTTCTTTCACACCTTCTACCTCCACCCACCAGAGGTAATTGAGCAAGGCAGCCATTAGCAAATGAAAATAAAGAAAAGGCATAATAATTCATTGTTCGATAGAGGTGCCAGGAATTTTTTAAATTCTTACTTTTCATTTACAAGCTAATACTCGTTTGTTGCTTTGTTGTGCATACCAATATGTTAATTCAATATTCCAATTTGGTAGAAAATTTTATTTTGATAATCTTGTGTTCAGTTTTTTGACAATTTTTAAACAATGTGGTTTTTATTATAGACTTGTTATTTGCGTGTTATCTGCATATATTTGTAGTTAAAAATGTGAGCATATTTAATTTTTTCATATTTATACTGATAGTTGAGCATGATAACGCTTAATCACTGTTACAGAGTCAGAGAGCGTATTGATGTCACTCACTCACGATCATCAAACAGCTTTTGGGTTGCAATTTGATGACCCAATGTGGCGGAGATATCTTTTATCACTGAAACCTTTAGGCTTGAATATTCTTTTGAATACGTGTAACCCGGCGACTCAGAACCACTATACTCAGTTTTGCTCTCACATTACTTGCGAGGCCATGTACAACGAGGACTTGGTACCGGTCTCGCAGAGAAGGTAGGAAGTAGCTATATCTCTCATTACTGATGCTCTGGTTTATATTATTGTGTAGAACACACAGTATTAGAAATATTTATTGCTCTGTTAGTTAGTGCAGATAATTTTACTTAGATGCCATCATTGAATTGTGTAGTCTTTAGGATAAGGACTTGGTACCTGTCTCTCAGAGAAGGTAGGAAAAAGACGTGTTTTCTTTAGGTCCACTTCTTCTAACATACACCAGTATTGCTATCTAGAAAAAGCAGTTTATATATATATTTAGTTTTATTCACTGCAGAAATATTTACATGTATATCACGTGCTATTAGTAGTTAATGTAAGCCTTAGATTTACTACTATTACACCTTTTGTTCTTGAGTAAAGTGTGACTTAGTGTAGCAGCTAATATGTTATAGTATTGTTTTGTAACTTAAATTGGACTGAAATTATTCTGAAAATTTTTATAAATATGCTTATCCTTATAGTTTCAAGCATTAAGTTTTGCATATTCAAAATATGGAAAAAAAATTCTAGATTGTATTTATTGTTCATGCGACATGATAGAATAATTTGTGGTTAGACTCATTATTTTTATCTATTTACTTAGTGATTTTATATAAAGAGGAATTGCACCAAAGGGCTACTATTCCCTCCCACTCTGATTTTTTTTATTTCTTCTGCAAAACAACTTACTTAGGATGTGAGTAAGGGCAGAATATGATTCTCAGCTATCACACCAATACTGAGCTCAGTGGAATATGGTTTCTATAAATGTTTTCCTATTATATCCTGACTTAGGCATTCTATAGACTCAGTAGGTGAAGGAATAGCTTAGATTTTATGAAATATTTATGGTGGGTTAGGAGTTGAAATGCCAATGCTCTAATATATAAGATGACTCTGAGGAATGTTGAATTGGATAACCAACAATATTTTAACCTATCTAATATTTGCTAACTCATTAACTTATTTTAAACATCTATTATTTGTTAATACTCAGTTATTTTAATGCTGCTTGTATTAACTAGCTTATTGCAGTTTTGTTTATATTGTTTTCTTGCCTTTATTTTTTTATCAATTTGTCTCTTTCAAGTTTAGCTTTTTTTGCTCTAATTTTTGTTTATATTTTGTGAATTACGTCATTGTTAAATTGTCAACCGAAGAATGCAAGTGCTATTTAGAATAACTAATGTATTATGAAGCATAATATTAAAAACCTGACCATAGTACAGAAGTATATACACTATAGCTGGTATATAGCATGCCATATGTCTATGATCAGTACAAAACTCTCGTTAATGCAAATAATTTTTATTATTAACACTGTATATCATATTTATTTGAACTTCATAGCTCTTCACTACAGTTAAGGTAATTATTCTTAGGGAGGAGTTACGTTTATAGAAACCCTTATGCTATGCAAAGTCATGCAATATGAATAAAAGTTTATAAAGTTAATGGGTTTGAGGTATACCAATCACAGTAATAATCTTAATAGTGTCACAAGGGCTGATTGTAGAAATTCACCACTTCCCTGAACATTTTATTCTTTTGTGGCATGGGTATCAAAGGATAGAGTATTTTGAAGCCCCAAGATTCATTGGTACAGGGTGATATGTTGACAGAAATCCTATATACTGTATATAAATACTTGAAAATTCCAAGCTTAATCAGTAAAAATGAGGGTTGAAAAGAAATGATGGCAGGGTTTGAGGAACAGCTGACTGTATGGAATACTTGAAGAATATAATGAAAAATGGATATTCAAAAGGAATTAATTTTTTTTTTTTTCAGATTATTATAATATTTTTGCTTAAGTTTTGGTGTTTTAAGTTTGTACCATTAGTGTAATATATATACGGAAAGTAATGCATTAGAGACAAAGATCTTAGGCATATAGAGCTTGTAGACCTTGTTTTTTATGTGTGGCAGCTGGTTTTAACATATTAACATTACCTCCCGTTTATTTCCATGGTTCTCAGTGGAATATATCGAACTCTGGAAAGGCTCATTTTCTGTCAGTATATGAAACAGATGTGTGCTTTATGCATACTGTATATTAAATTCTCTTAGAATGTAATTGTTATTTATATGCAAATATAAAAACTGTCAAGTATGAAATTATATCACAGAGATATACTCATATACATCCTTAATGACTGTAACTATTGTTGTTTCATACCACAAATCTCAGTTTATATATATATATATATATATATATATATATATATATATATATATATATATATATATATATATATATATATATATATATATATATATATATATATATATATATATATATACATACGTACAAATGGTTATGGCTATGTAAGGAAATTGAAAGAAATTTTGAGATCCTTAGCACTTAATACTTTCAAGTGTATTACCTATCTTCAGAGGAGTCTGATTTGTACAAATGAATGAGGCAATATATATACGCACAGAAGACAGGTGAAAAATGGATATTATCAACCCATCAAAGTAAAGCATGTGCTTGACCATACCACCACATGTTTTTTGCCGTGATGAAGGTGCAAAACTAGGTAAATTAGATGTGGTCAGTGGTAGGAGGAAACGGGAACATATTAAATTGTTAAAAATAGTAGTACTGTAACAACAAAACACTAAGTTTAATAATAATAACACTAGTAATAATAGTAGTAGTAATAATAATATTAGTAATGATAATAATAATAAATATAATAATTATAGTAGAAATAATACTAATCAACAATAACACTAACAACAGTATATTTAGTGTGTTTTGTTCACTGCTGCTACTAGTTTTAGCAATTTAATATGTTCCAGTTTCCTCCTACCACTGACCGTATATAATTTACCTGGTTTCACACCCTCACCATTGCAAAAAACATGTGGTAGTAGGGTCGAGCACATGCTTTCCTTTGATGGGTTGCTAATTTCCTATTTTCTCCTGTTTTCTGTATGTATATAAATATTGCCTCATTCATTGTACAAACCAGATTCCTCCGAAGATAAGTAATACACTTGAAAGTGCTAAGTACTAAGGATCTCAAAATTTTGTTAAAATTTCTTACGTAGTCATAACCATTCACACATTCACAATATTCACGTGTTTATCGTGAAATAGAATCCATATATATTTATATATATTAGAAAATTTAGGTAATTTTTTTTATACATATTGTTTTTACTTTCTTTATGTTGACATTATATTTCATATACTCTCGTCAGCATAGTTCTTTAGTTTTTGCAGATATAGTAAAGTACTCGCCAGATGTTTGACATCTGAGGAAGATGACTTCATTTTAATATTTAATATAGATATAGTATATTAGTATACTCATGTTAAGTTAATTGGCACGTCATATTAGATTTGCTTCAGACTTTGATTATCTTTATATTCGTGAATAAAAGAAAACTTGAGCCTCGCCATAGCAGTATTGTCTGTTGTGTGGTGCAGACGTCTCCTTTAAGCTTTGATGTGTGCTTTTTTCCTCCTATTTTATTAATTTCCTCCAGCAGTGTGGGTCACACGTGTGAGCATCGTCATATTATGGAAATGGACATTCCTGTGTACAGTCGTGGGTATGAGTTCTTGGCATTATTTTTATTTTTTTATTCATCTGCTCTCATTTTTCTCACTTGTTATCTACTGTCATGTCTCACTTTTTCACTTTATACTGTATTCATATATTTATAGTAGTTTGTATCAAAGTTAAAGTCATAAATTATCGTGTAAAATATTATCATGATTCTTCACTATGTCGTGTACAATTTCACTGTTTTGTTCTGCTTATTTTTATATATTTAGGTAAATGTTTTTCTCTTTTCTTCTGTCAGAATATATACAGTATATATGTTTTACCTTTCTTCAGTGTAATTATGTAGGATAAAAAAATATACTGTCATAGTTATCTTCATATTCAATGTGTATTTTTTTGCTGTCTTTTTGAGAGAAAGTAAATAAATTATTTTATATTAAATTATCTAACTATTCTCTTAATCCTCCTAAAGTAGTGTGCATTTTTTTCACTGTTATTGTGACATCTCTATTTCTGTACAATATATTGTGCTCTATTTGCATATGATTAGTACAGTATATGTAATTTGATTTTTACCAATATTGCCTTATAAACATCCCTGTCTAAAATATGTATTAATTCATTAGTTATTCTGTAAATACATTTTCATGTTAATTAAGTAGATTGTTTTTATCATCTTCACCTACATTGTTTTGATGCAGAAGGTAAATTGTCGATATTGTAATTTTTTTTTATATTTTCTTAATCTTATTTTTACTATCCTATTCATTGGATGAAAATTCTAATAGTACTAATGTTTTCTTTGTCTTCAAAAGATTGTATCATTTACTTTTTGTCATAAAATGTATCGAAAGTAATTTTCATACCTATTCCTGTGTCATTCTTTATTGTAAATATGAACTTAGTTCACACTTGGTAAATTTGGTATTCTACATGATTAAAATTAGGGGCATTATATAGAATAATCGTGATTTTCATATAGTTTTCAAGATTATCATTATCAACTCTTATAGAATCTAGAAGGAATCCTACAGATGTCATTTCTTCTGGCTACCTGACACAACTATTCTTTATATTACCAGTCTCAAATTATGTTTGCTATTCTACGTCCTTTTTTCATTTTGTATTTCTTGTTTTCTATTATTCACCCCCAGCTGTATGACTGGGGTATCTAGAATAGATAGAGTAAGAAAATGAGAAGGTCAGGCAGAGAACGGATGTTGAAAGAAAGCTGTTGGCAGATCAGAGAGTATTGAGTTGGTTTAGACACATGGAAAGGATGAGTGATGAACAACTAGTGAAAAGTGTTGAGTTCAGAAGTGGACTGAGTAAGGCCAAAAGGAAGGTCTAGAATGAGATGACTGGATGGCGTGAAAAGAGTATTGGCTTCACGTGGCATGTCAGTGCAGCAGGGAAAAGAGTGTGCAGGAGATAGAAATGAGTGAAGGAAGATTGTGTATAGGTGACACAAGCCAAAGGGATTCTCGCACCTGCTACCACAGTGAACTGTGATGGACAGGTGTGAAGACAATTGCTATATGACGAAGTGGTGGGGGTAAACCAGTTGAGACTGTTGGGCCTCACTGCAGAATTTCCTTGTCCCTTACCTTGTGGGTGACCCAAGCAGGATGGTAGGGGGGAAATGTGGCTGCCCTTTATCCCCAGGGTGCTAAGAGGAGTAATGGAGGTATGTATTGGATTGTTTTGAATGCGTTGTTCTTTTGCTCAGCCACCCCCTTTGCAAGAGAGAATGAGGCCATGTATATAGATAGATAGATTTCTTGTTTAACTACCATCATCATTGCTTATTCACATTTCATCTTCTATACTGTGTAAGTCTTGATAGTCCTTGTCTATAATTTTTTTTCCTCTCTCTCTTCACACATTAAATATTCAAACTGCTTTTTTAATTTTGTAAGTTTATGATATTCCTTCTAGATAACCTATAAATAAACATGTTTTACCCTCATTTCTATAGCAGTCTTTGATAGTCATTCTATCCTCTTATTCCACTGTGTCTTTTTAGCTCTACTGCAATTTGGCAGCATATTCAGATTGGTCAGTATATATTTCTCTCATTATTTAGCAATATTTTAGAGTTTTTACCTGTTGCATACTTAAATCTACGTGCATTGTAATGTGTTCTTTACTGAATCTTATTATAAGTGTCATTTTTCTTTCCTCAACTTTTCCTTTTTATTTGTATATACTGTACAAAATGCTCATATTATATCTATCCATATCTTAGTTTTCTTCAGGATTCTTTTTATATATACATGATATTGCAAATATAATACTAATGTGCCATATTATGCTTCATATCATCAGGCAGAGAAAGTTTTGTCTTCTCATCAAAAAAACTCTTGCTTTTTCTTTATAAATATGTATATATTTTTTAGCTTTGATTTCATATTCGAACTTTTAGTTTTTATGACAGTTGGCTTTGATACAAGAGCATTGCATTTTGCTTTTATTTTGCTTTGATTAACATAGCTATTCAGTTCGTAATATGTTTGATATCTTTTTCTCATGCAGATATTTTACTATGAAGCAATGTAATCAAAGACTATATTCTTTGATGTCTCAAGTTGGAGTTGATTATATCTAATTTTACCTTATTTTGTACAGGTGCCTGTGTGAGTTAGCTAAGCAGATAGGTTTTACTGAACAGGCTCAAGTTCCCTTTGAATTAGAACATCAGCTTTCAACCTTCAGACATGTGGTAAGTAATAGATGTACATTGATATGGCTTCAACACATTTATTATATGCATAGTAATATCCTAGTGTATTTTTTATTAGTTTTATTCGTCATAGCCTTCATCTCTACATAGCGTTGGCACTCAATCCTGGAAGGAATTCCAGGTTATGGGAATTTTTGGTAGATAAACATAATGATAAGAGGTGTTTGAGTAGTTAAGATAATTTTTTTTTAACATTCATGACAAATCACTATGTAAACATTTCACAACCCATCAGAATATGAATATCTGAAATGAGTCACTACCTTCGATGAGACAAGTTGCTACATTTAGGAAAGTGGGTCGAGACAAATCGGTATATTTTTTTGGCAAATGGCTTACAGTATTATATCACAATGTTTTTGGCTACTACATTACATTGTACTGTATATCTTACTTTGATTTGTTTATTAAGGGATATAAAGAAATTTATCCATCCAATAGATTTCAGCGTATGGAATCTATACAGTTAATGTCGGAATATGTATACAGTATACTGTATTGTGTTTTATTCATAATGTCAGCCAGAAACATCATTGTGACCCCCAACCAAAGAAAGAAAATCATATAAAGGCACAGTCATGAAAATAAACATATTGTATACTGTATTACACTTTGGTGTGTATATGTATCTCATAGTGATTATATTTTTTGTATTATGTGCATGTCTTGCCAATATTCTAATCTTGTTTTGCTTATCATCAGCCTCCTGATATGGCTTGCAAAGATCGTCTAGCCAAGTCTCTCATGATTACAAAACTCAAATTTCCCTTCCCACACATGGTGTCTGTCTTGATGCGTGATAGAGCATCAGAGAAACTAGAATTGATGTCTCAGGTATGTATTTCAGCTTTATTTTATTTGGGAGCTACTTATCCCCATGATGATATTGGTTATCTGTTGATTTCACGCAGCTAATGAAATTCTCACAGAACATGCCTAGATAACAGGGGCTACCACTTTTTGGCTACCCATGCTCTGTTCTTATTCCTAAATAGCTCTCGCAAAGAGAATCTGTGCAAACGTCCTTGATTTTTTTGTGTGTATGATGAAGACCAAATTGCACTCTTAGGAATATAAATGGTATTTGATGATATATAATTTTAAATCATGTGTATGATGGGACATTATGTAATGCATTCATTAATGTTAGAACTTCGTAGTTAAATTACTGTGGTTAATTCATTGTCATACATAAATATAAAACGGATACTTTTTGCAACCTAACTGAGTGCCATTTTAGGATTATGAATTATTACTCTTATAATGAGTTTAGTTATTTCATCTTATTTTGGAAAAAAATATATTACTCTCCAACGTAATATTATTATAGAATTTTTTATTCTAATGTATTCTTGTAATGAGTTTGCTCTTATTTGTTATCAAAACTTAGCTGTGATTTCATTAGTCAAGTTTATTTATGATATATGTTATGCAATTTGAAGTGTCTTATTATTGCTAATTCATTATAATTTCCTTGCAGGGCACCGCTGATATAGTGTTGGACTCCTGTACGGACTATTGGGATGGATATGATATATGTCCGCTTACAGAGAAAGATAGGTAAAGTTCCAAATGAATTTCTGTACTGTATATGTGTTTATATTATGCTACCTGTTTTTGTTAAAAAGCCTGTATAAAGTGATAGTGAATAGAAAATTCCACACTCTTTATTCCCTGGTCTTGAAGGCGTAAATTGGCAGGATATGTTGAATTCCAACCACATGACTTCTTTGCTATAGATGTGACCAGCAGGTCTTGTAGCTTATTGATATACGGAAGCTCATTGAAAGAAATGTTTTCTCCCTTTTTCTGGTTATGTATTACGTCTTATTGTTGTTGTTACTTTTGCTTACATATTAAGGGTATGTATATGTATCATCGAACTCTAGTATCAAATTTTATCTATTTTTATGCATTTACTTATGTTTCCTTTAAATAAGTTAAGCAAATGGAAGCAGGACTTGTATAACTTTTTCTTATATGGTAGTGATATGTTTCTCAGTTTTCTCAGAATCTGTAATAGGTTGTTGTAGTGTTGTACCCATTATTTGATTTTATATTATTTTATTCTGATTGTGCTTTTATTATGTTAACTGCTCTTCTAAACTTATGCTGTAGTCCTTCCTTTTATATGTTTAATTATAATTATGTTGTGTTGGTCACCTATCATTGGCTTTTTTGGATGGGATGTTTATGCCTGGAGATTGTGATGAATGTGAATTTCAAGTAGCTTCATTAGTGTTTATTGAGGATCTTGTAGCTTGCCCAAACATTTTCTCCTTTTTTCTGTTGGCATATCTTAGTTGTCGTCAGTAGCCCTCGAAGACTGTCTGACAATGTAAGCTTGAAGAATTCTTTTTGTTATAACCTTCCCTACTGTCTGAGAGTAAATAAGGGATCTTTTGTAAAATTTTTAGATGGACAAATTTTTCTTATCTCTTCTGTAATCACTGTTGCAATAACTGAGGTAGCAGTTTTCATCATGTTCTCGTTATCATCTCCTCTATGACTCTAATGACAAGAAAATAAAAACAAACGGAAAGACTGGCTGATCCCATTTTCATTTTCATTTAGCCACCTCCAAAGATCTACGTGGCAAGCAAGAAAATATATAATTCTTACCATCCCTAATGATAAATATAGATTGATAAACTATGGAGAAAACTGATTCAAAGATCTTAATCTTGGCCATCAGCTGAAGTTTTGTTCTTTTTCAATCAGGAAGAAAATCCTGGACTTTTATCATCGTACAAGTCTATCTGCTTACTGTACGGCATTTTCGTATCGGCCAACTTCGTGTGTTGTGCGAGAGAATTTGAGTAATATATACATGGAATTACCCATTGATCCTACTCATATCTATCATGCGGCTCGCACGCCCACCCCACATATTAGTACAGGTGAGACAAGTTGCATTCTGTAGAGGCCGTTGTAATAGGTCCCTTATACATTAAGGCAATTGTTAAAGATAAAAGTAATGAAAGGAAAAGATAATCATAATATCCTAGAGAGAGGTCATATATTCAAATCCTGCAACAAATTAAAGGAAAGTGACAATTTATATCTGGTAAAGTCTGTTACTATAAATTTTGATGATTATATTGTACTGAAATTTTGTTGATAGTAAGAGTAAGGAATTCTTAAAAATCTTTTGAATTGTGTCTGTACTTAAATTTATTCTTATTTCAGAGGCACTTTTCGGTGATGAAGGTCACACAGAGTATGAAGAAATAGATGACATAGATGATGCCTTTCGCATGCAGTGTAAGCAGATATTCATTGGAATGGTCACAATGCAATATCAAGCTAAAACTAACATGGTATACAGTTTTGCTCAGTTTAATTTATTCCTTTTATATATGAGTATGGACTGTGCTGAGACTTATTCCTTTTCGTCTTTGTAGTAAACTGGTTGTTGTTGTTTTTGTTGTTCCCTAATCTACCTGCCAATAATTTGGCTTTCTCACAGAGCTCAGGTGGTGTGCTGTGTTGTTGGCATATGTAGTTGTAAGCCGTAGGGACTTTTAAAAATATATAGATTGTTATTCAGCATACTGTTCATTTGTCTGTTTATGCTGTTTTTCTTCAGTAGATTAACGAACTCAGATGTTATGTTTTGGTATCCTTGGCAGTCTTTACGGTATCTGTTAGATAACTTCATCCTCAACTTTGGGTGTTCCATTTAAGCGGCCATTGAACCTATAAGTTGAAGGGAGAGAAGAGACTATGTAAGGAAATACTTCTTTTTACATTATTGTACAGGTATGGGTGTAGAATATTTAATGCAGATTGAGAAGAAAATTGGCTTTCGAGATGAAATAATTTTGAAGTCTAATGGGAATTAGATGCTTACATAGGGAGAGAAATATAGATAGTTGTAGTGATGTGTAGGAACAGTCTAAGTGGAAAGAGTGGAGCGGAAATGTGTACTTGAGTTGGATAAATTGGAAGGATGGATAATAAAGAGATTAGTGAAGGGGATTCGCTGGACTGATTTACTTGGCATTTTAAATTATGAAGAGGGATGACAAGAGAATAAAGACAGGAAAACACTGTGGCTTTCTTTA
Source organism: Halocaridina rubra (assembly GCA_037179515.1). NCBI lineage: Eukaryota > Metazoa > Arthropoda > Malacostraca > Decapoda > Atyidae > Halocaridina > Halocaridina rubra. The sequence continues at coordinate 39,891 of JAXCGZ010009763.1, read as the reverse complement.
GAATGTTTTAGACATCTAGGAGGATGAAGATTTTTCAATGGCTACTGGGTTATGGATAATGTTTTATCATAACTTCAGAGAGGTATACTAACTCTTTAAAGCAGCTACTGTAATCCACGACTTGAGGTCAAATATGGATTATTTATCCTTTCTTCATACTATTGTACCCCTTATTAGATTACAAGAATACAAAATGTATCTATAAAAAGTTATATTGATTATATTTTCGACTGTTTCTTTTAATTAAAACAGTAGAAAAATGAGTTTTCTCAAATGTCAACTACAGTAGTTATTAGAATACTGTCCTTTTCTCACAGCTCTGCATTTTTTAAATCTATGCCACTTTTTATTCAACAACAAAACTCCAGGTTTCTCTGCTATAGTCTTATCCCTTCATATAGATGCGATCTTGACCATTGACATTGTTTTGCACCATATCATTATATACTGTATATGCACACCTTTTGCATTCTTATATGTCCATAGCCTCACTCACCCTGTTCCTTCACCTTCTTGGCCTATCTCTTAACATTTTCCATCTAATGAGTTTCTACACTAGTCTTTTATTAATTCTATTGTATTTAGTTTTTCGCTTTCCCCACCAATGTTATGTTCCAGTTTTTTTTCATCTCTTGCAATGTAAATTTAACAAACTTCAAATTTCTTTAAGGTGTTTAATGTGGTGCTATGAAAATTTGGTTTTGGTAAACTGGATAAGGAAAATTTGGTCTCAGATTTTCTACAATATAATAATGCTCAAAAATATTATATTATTTGAAAGAATTTAACATGTTTCTGCATGCATAAGAACAAGCTTCAGAATACCTCTGTAAGTACAGGTAATTGTTAAGCATTTTGATTTTTTTTAGATCGTAAAACTATGCCAGGAAGTGTGTAAATGAAAACACCTAATAACTACAAGCATTAGATATCAAAGTACCATTTGATCATTACCATCATGAATTTGTACTACCCTCTCACGATAAGAGTCAAATTTTTAAGTGTATTCTTCTGAATTTGCCTCTTTCATTGATGGAGATGAACCTCCAATTATTCCTTTTTAGATTTTTGTGCTTGTCACAATATCATGAAGCTGAGTGAACTGTTTTATGTTTTATTGTTTGTATATGGTTTTGGCTTAGATACACATCTTTGGATAAACCAATATGATATAGGGTACAGTACAATTTTTTCCTCTCCCACACGTTCCTTGAATTGTGCCAGTGTGTCAATACGGAGTTACTGATTAACTCGGCTGTTATTGAATCCACATCACTTCGTGTTCAGGGTTGTCAAGCTCATTTAGCCCAGTGAACCACATGTTCAGAGTATGCAGTACATAGCCCTAAATAGTATGAGCAGTTCGAGGCAATTATTGGGGAAGTAATATAATAATGACAATAAGGAGACCAATAATGTCAAATAAAGGCGAATTTAGTCTAAGCTTATGTTCAGGTGTAACCTAAAAACAATTGAGCAAAAATGAACATACAATTAATTACCTTAATTCTTGGTACTGCTGCTCCCAGAAACTTAGCAGCTTTTGGCCTGTACAGGTCTCATTAACCACATACAAGGGGTGGGGCAGCCCTTAGGCTGTGTGTTTGACATCCCTTGGACAGATCCTCATAACCTTGGGTGACTTATTCAGTGGGTAAGAAATATTGTTAACCATATTGAATAACTAAAGTTAGGCTTGAAACCCTATTTTATGTAACATTTTAACGCACTAATCTTTTGAGTTAGAAGAAAATAATTCTAAAGTTTAGTCTTTTGTTCTCAAGTTACATACTGTCAGAGCTATTGAAACTAAATTAAGACCTATTTAATACACTGTCTTTTATCTTTTCTCCCTTTTCACACTAAGTTATATATAACCTACACTTCTTTCATGTCCTTCCTCATTCACATGTAACTAGTCTCATATCACAGTCGTTAAGAATCAATTACATTACTTCATGATAAGTAATAATAGGGACTTTTCATAATTTTGATTTTGCTTTACAGGTGCAAATGATTGAGCAGCTGGATGCCTCTTGTATTCGCTTTGTTCACTTCAGCAAGGAGAATGAGCTGCGGTCAAGAGTTTTCTCCGAGAAAATGGGTTTAGAGAGTGGATGGAATTGTCACATATCTTTGCTTTCAGATCGAACAAGGTATTGAAAGATTACAGTATATCTTTATATGGCATTTATTTTTATGTAAGACTCCTTTGCAAGGTGTTGAGTTGTTATGGGTACTAGCACACTGTAAACAACTAGTTTGTAGATGTTTGTATTTATTTATTTAGTTATGAACACTGTGATAAGTATGGTGTGATAAGGCATCATGTTTATAAAAAAATACTAATGAATGTTCCTGGTGAGAGAGAGAAAAAAAAAGGTCTGAGTATGGAGCTGGCAGACAGGAGGAAGAGAGGAAGGCCAAAGAGGAGACTTAGGGATATAGGTAAGGGAGTACATGAGGGTGTGTGAGAAGAATGATCCGGTGTGGCGACCCCTAACAGGAGGAGCCGAAATATTTGATGATGATGATTCCTAAAGTGTTGTAAGGCTCAAAGCAGCATATATTAGGTAAGGATGGAAAGGAATATGGTGAAACGTTGCTTCATGGCTTCCTTTGTTACAGTTATGTCCCTCCAACTAGCTCCATTTGATACAGCATTACGATTCCCTAGAAATTTATTTACTCATATATATATATATATATATATATATATATATATATATATATATATATAATATATATATATATATATATATATATATATATATATATATATATATATATATATATGTGTGTGTGTGTGTGTGTGTATTGTGCTGTAACAGGCATTAATTTTAAATGTTCCGGTTTTACGTCACGGACTCCCTTTTCTACCAAGAGCTAGGACGGTTGCCTTCTTATACTCCCCTAAAATAACTGCAGTTGGGAGGTAGTTTTGGGGAGAATGACTCGAATGTTTGAGTAGATGCCGCAGAAATTGGATGGCTGAATTTATATGACTGTCGTTTTCCTTGTAGAGTTTCTTATTGAACATAATTCCGGAATTAAATAAGTTGATGTTATGCAGTATAAACCAGTGCTTTTCTTTAAATATTTTTCTTTTTATGATTGTGACACCAGGACGGGCAAAAAAAAAAAAAAAAAAATCTGCCCTGATTGAGCCTGGGCACGAAGTAAACTTAAAGTAAAAAGGAATTGTTGTGACTTGTCAGTTGTGAATGGATAATAGATATGTAACGAGTATCCAAGAATATTCCGTGATGATGTAAGCATAGGTAAAGAACCATAACTGAAGGAGGACTTGACATTGAACTGTCCTGGACAGTCCTATTTAAGTCCAAAAGTCCCTTCAGCTGTAGTATCACAACGGGCAGCTGATGCCATAGGTCAACCTACTACATGCAGGATTGTTTTATTGTGTGGAGTTTTAGTCTTTTATATGTTGAAAACTTTATTGAATACAAGTTGTCTTTTATCAGAAAAGTTATACCTGTATATACATACAACACAGTCTCCCTTGTAAGGGGGATGGATGAATCAAAGCACATCCCCTGTCACCTGACTACCTGCCCTTTCATTTACTACTTGGTTTCGTTTATTGCTAATTTATCCATCTTTCTGCTCACAAACGTGCTGTCAGTCTCCTCCCTTTTACCCAAATTTATTCCTCAGACATTCACTTTCTGTGATCTTTTCACTAAGAGTCTGGTTCGAATATTCATACCAGAACCCTCTTGCATCCCTTGACTTATTGTAGAGCAGAGTACGAAAGAATGGATTGCCAGTCCCTTCGTCCTGGCTCTTATAGTCAAGTTTTATAACACAGTTGAAATGGAAGCAATATTCTTACCCTACCCCTAAGAGAAATAAAGTAGAATACTCACAATAAGAAAGATGTTTTAAGACCCTCAACTCCCCACTTGAATAATATCCACCTGTCATACGAACCTCATTATATTCCATGCATGTTGTAATAGCAAACTAAAAGGAATAAAGGCTCAGAAAACTGGCAACTCTGTCATAGAATTTTTTTTGTCTTAACCACAAGACAGCTTATAATTGAGGTTGAGGCAGAGTATGATGATGCACTTTTGTCTTTCCTTTTTTTCTTCAGCCTGCTTACATCATCTAACTATAGTGGCATGTTAAGCAATTCAGTTTCTTTGTGCAGGACTGAGAGTGGAAATTCTAGTCGCATAGGACAGCCTATATCGGCAAAAACGTCTGGGCTAACATTATATAGACAGTCGACAGAAGATGTAAACAGTCCCGAGTTGTCTAAAACTAGATTTCGGTGAGTTATGCTTTTTATATCCTATTTACTCTTCCTAATGATTATAAAAGTAGAAAGCGTATATTATTATATACTGTTTAGCATCTTAAAGTTTAATAAAGCTTATTTTGTAGAAGTTATATATATATATATATATATATATATATATATATATATATATATATATATATATATATATATATATATATATATATATATATATATATATATATATATATATATATATATATATATATATATATATATATATATATATATATATATATATATATATATATATATATATATATATAGTCATAAGTTAGATTAATATAAGTTTTTAATTACTGGTTTTCTCTATTGGCTCATATTTATAAACCCTCATTTAGTGCATTGCTTAATAATATCTTTTGCATATTAGTCATAGGATATTCGTAATAGTACATATAATTCTGTATGATATTAAACAGTGATTGTAATATTTGGATTTCCAGTAACAGTAAATTCCCAAATTTGACTTGTCTTAGATTTTACAATGAAAATTGAGATTTGTTAGTCATGTGAATATACCTTAAGATACTGCATCAACCCTTTCTTGTCTACTCGTAAGACCAAAAAACGAAATATTTAACTAGATATTTTAGCAATATTTATTTTTTGAATTTTTCTCTTGAGTAGAAACCAGTAATTACAAAATATACTTAACCTTAGTTTTTAAGCATATAATATATATTTTTTTCTATTTTAGGAACCTCTCTTTTGCCTATTTTTTGTTATGAATGCCAAAACTATTGTTATTTGTGATGAGCAAGTTGTAGATAGATTTTTACTGAATCAGATGTGATTGAGTGATTTTATTGATAGTAATAAACTACTCTTGAGTGTTCCTCTTTTAGGTTTAGGCACGGCTGCGGCATGATTTTCAAACCGTTTGCTGAAATTTTCCTAAGGGCTCAGTGTAAATCAAAACATGCGTATGCATCAGTGTGCTCTTGTTCTCTCTTTTCTCGTCTTTTTTTTATATTTTGTTTTATTGCATATATTTTCTTTTTGGCATTTTGCAGTATTTACTTTTGCGTGACTTTTTCCTTTGCTTTGATGCTGTGGATTTTTTAACACTGAATACAAATTTTTCTTGGTTTTAGCCAAAATATTTTTTAAATGAATGGGATGAGTGAGTATGACCTCAGACAAGTTTCTTTGGATATGATATTCTAACTATTTTCTTTATATTAATTATCTTAAGAATATCATTAATTTCTCTTTTTCATAGTGACAAAATAGATTCACTAAAGCTTTCAATATAGGCTTGCATGCTTATCTCGAACTTTGTTTAAACAATTTTATTTATATATGAAGAGATATCTATATGTCATTCTTTCAGTATGTTAGTAGTATGGAATGCTCTTTTTACTGGGCATCATCTGTCTTTATGCCCACTCCTACACATCTCAATCTATCACCTTCGTCAACTATCAGACAGTTTTATTCTTTCCATCTTAATAATTCATCTGTTTATGAGGTGGAAAAAAAATTCCCATTTTCAGAACAACTAATTTGAGTACACCTGTCCTATCTGGCTTGTTTATACATACACTGAATATCCTTTAGAGCACATTATAGTAAGATTGATAATCATAGGAATCTTGACTTGATATTATTTTTTATCACAAGATAAATATAATGTTATATATATCAGTACAGTTCCTTTTGAGTAGTATTCGACATCATGGAGGTTACTTCGGTGTTTTAAGTACTGAAGTATGGTTTAAAACCCTTTCCCTTTCTTGTAACCGCTGCAGCAGGAAACAGACACACTTCAAATTGTCAGTGTTCATTTTACTCCTTTCAGACCTTCAGTGGTAGGATTGATAGCGCCTTATTTACAATGATAAGAGAGTCAAGTGTTTTGTAAGTTTGATTCTTGATCAGAGCCACTTATATGTTTCACATTTCCACTTAAGATAACGGTTTCACATTTCCACTTAAGATAACGGTTTTGACCATTGCAAATGCTTATAGAACAAGGATTTGAATTCAATGCTAAAAAATGCCAAAAGTGAGTTTGGGAAATGGAAGTAGAATGAACAGAAGTATTCAGTAGAGTGTTCGTTGCAAGCTCTAGCAGTTAGCAGACAAAATATTGATAGAAATATCATTTTCCTTTTTTTTTGTTTCAAGTGTCACACCAGGACAAACAAAAAACTGCTCTCATCAGGCCTGGACACCAAGAAAATATTGACTTAGAAAAGTAGATGCTTAAGGACAATGTAGAAATAAGAGAATAAAACAATAGGAAAAGGACAGGCTGGAAGAATAGTCGAAGTAATGAAGACCTAGAGATTTGACAGGATTAGACCCAGAGATGTCCTTTTTAAAGGAAGATAAGTTATAAGAATTAGGAAAGACAGGAGGAGGAAGAGAATTCCATTGTCTGGAGGTGGGAGGTAAGAAACAGTCACTGCTTCGACCAATCCGCGAGCTACAAATCTCCACACAGTACCTGTTAGACAAGGCAGCTTGGTGAGTGTTACACTGCCTCGGCAGCGAGTGAAGGATGCATTTCGCCAAGTCATCAGAGTAGTAATGGAAGTAAAAATGAGAGAAGGCTGATATCTTACTGCAAAGAGAAAGAAACTTGAAATAAGAAGTAAGAGAAGGGCCACTGATGAGTCTGATTTCATTAGATTCAATCCTACCAAGGAGATGAGTATAAGTAGCACCCTGGCTGTGAGAGCAGGAAAGTAGAAGACCTTTATATATATCAGTAACTGAAAAACGAAACTGAATTCCCAATTTTTTATATACAATGTTAAAAATGTTAATTGTATGTCCCCTCCCAGAGAAGTTATAAACTGTCTGAATTCCTAATATGTTGATAGAATTAAGGGGGTAAATATCGTTGTTTTCGAAGACAATAGTGCTTGCAGGAGGAGAAGAAGATCAAAAGATAGCCAGAAACCGTGTCTTGGAGGCAGTAAATTTAACCAAATTTTGGGTGCCCCACTCAGATAATCTCTCTAAATGGGAGTTGAGAGCTGAAGAAAGAATGATGTGAGACTGATTACAAGCAGATGAAGGTTGGGAAGGGGGGGAAGAGGATTGTGAAGAGCAGGCAGAGGAAATATGAAGGTGAAAATTGTCGGAAAAGGTGTAAAGAAAAGAGGTAGATGGGGACTGAAGAACATCGTTGATGAAGAGTAGGAACAGAGTGGGTGGAAGAACAGAACGCTATGGAACACTACTGGTAACTGGGAATGAGCCAGATGTTTCGCCACCAACAACCACAGATACAGTGGTAACGCGCTGGCCTCGCATTTGCGAGGTCGACAGATCGGTTCCAGCTCAGGACCGGGAGTTTAAGCAGTTTACTGGGAAGGTTACTGCTGTGGATGGGCACCACAGTGGGGGGTTGGGGCTTGCCCCAGCTGACTTTCTGAGGAGCATCTCAGATGGATATTGGAACTGAAACACCGGCAACCTTTAACCTTTAAAATGGTCAGATAGAATACTGGAAATGAGAGAACAGAGAGAAGGGGTAAAGCTATAAGCAGGAAGTTTGGCCAACAGAACCTTGTGCCACACTTTGTCAAAAGCTTTAGAGATATCAAAGGCGATGACAGAGGAATCCCCATTGTTCTTCAGAGAGAAGATGACCATACATGAGTGAGATAGACACACACGCTTACATACACATGTACAAAGAGAACATTTTGTTGTGGTTACATAAACATTGGTTAGTTATCATTTTCTGTGAGAAATGTTTTTAGTACCATTACTGTATTGTGTAAAAGCAGAATGTTTTAATGGATTCGTCGGTATTTAAGATTATATGAAGCATATTATGGGAATTTCATTATGTGAAACCATATATTTTGCTTTTATTTTTCTTATACTCTATACTCTCATTGCTTGTTTAGTTTAGATTCTGGTACCTTCAACATTGTTTTAATATGTCGTATTTTAAATTTGGATTCCTTTGGTGTTGTTTTTTCTTCTTAAATATAATATTTCCATGCCAAGAAATTCTTAACCTTTTTGCTTCACAATGTGAAACAAGTGTTTGCTTTGTTTTATTTACTGAAATAGACAAGTCACTAATACTAGTATGAAGACACGATCTTCATCTTTTCTCTGTAGTATGTGAAAGACTTTTTGCCATGCAGAATTTTTTTCCTTTCTACCCTGCCATATCAGTTTGTTAGCAAATTACTAACAATAATAAAGAGTGTTTTATTTTTGCATTGAGATAATGATTAGTGTCTGTATTACTCTCTTATCACTCTTTGCACATATTTTTTGATGTTCTCTAGCTCCTCCTTTAAGGGGTTCCAACGTAGTAAAAGCCTTCGGAGGAAGGGGCTTGGTTTAAGGTATGTAGAAGATTCTTAGATAACCACCTAGTGTCCCCTGTATAGAAGCAATATTGTACAAGTGTACTGTGTCTGCCTTTGCACTCCTTGTCTTTTGTACACTATGATTTATTATGTCCCTGTACACGTCTGGTTATTTGTACACTCTTTTACTGTAGCAATTAATTCCTTAGAAACTTATGTTTTACTGTTCTTCTGTACTGATATTTACCTATTATTGCAGCATGCATAAAGGCACTAACAATGTATAATATTAACCTATTGTATTAATTCTTTTCACAGTCCTTGCTTGTGTATTTTAGAGGCTTTTATCTATATTTTTCACAATTGTACAAGTTATACATGTTTTAGCGTGTATACCTTTCTCTCGGTTAGCAACGTAGGTGTCAGTTTTCTTTATTGATATTTAGATTCTTTATGATTGGCATTATGGGCATCCTCTTTACATAAGAATATTTTGTTCCTCCTTCTTCTTTAAAGCTATTTTGAACTGATTTATTTTCTGTAGTTTCTCTGCGCCTTTTTGATTTTTTGCTAGATCAGAATTCTGATTCTTGGAGTATTATGTATGACAAAAGACTTTATTGGTTGACTTATTTATATGAGAACAGATTCTTAATAATGTACTTCTGGAATATGTCCCTAAATAATCCAGAAACATGTCCCTAAGTCTTTCAAAAATATGTCCCTGCTTAGTTTTGAAACATTTCCCCAAGTAAGTCATGAATATGTCCCTGAATAGTGTAGATAGACATATCTATAATTCGTTAAAAATATGTTGCGGAATAGTACAGGATCATGTTCCTGAATGCTTTTGAAACAAGTCCCTGATTAGTTCAGAATTTGTCTTCGAAGAAATGAAACTCCCATCCGCTTGATATTCCTGGAACATGTCTCTGAGTAGCTCTGCAACACCTCCCAGAAAACTTTCCCGATATGTCTCTTAATATGTCAAACACATAGTCCTGATTATTTCTGAAACATGTCCACTAGAGTTCAGGATCTTTTTTCTGATTATTTTAGGAACATTCCCATAATTAGTTTAGGAACTTATTCCCAAATTGTGTGCAATTTTATGTCGCTGTTGAACCCCTTTCAAATAGAAGTTGGCACAGACAGGTTAGGGATAGGGAAATCACTTCCTATTGCCATGTTGGGCTTGATAACTTCTCGAGTCTAGTTTTTTAACCACTCCGCCACTGCGTCTGCTCAAGAGTTGAGAAACATTTTAGTAACACCGTACTCGGAATTAGGAACAGAATGTTTCTGATAAGTGCTTCGCCAGATTAGAGAGCTCATATTGAGAAAATTATTTCTAATGATTCGAATTTAAATGCTTACAGGGTTCCTTTGATCTGACATAGACTCTAAAACTGCTCAAGTTTAAAAGCATGAATATCCAGTAATGAAGATTTGTTGTATACTTGTGGTTGTCATTACATTTCTCAAATTCATAAAAAGCAGATCAATTTTGTCACAAACAGTAGTGTAGCTGCTGCTGGAAAGAGAATATATCTACTGGCAGTTGACACTTATCGAAGTTTGAGAGCATAAAGATACTATTCCTCTTTAATGCCAGTCACCTTATGATATACTCAATCCTACTGCTTACCACAACAAAGGCTCTTGCTATCCTATCTATCCTTTTCCCAAGATTGTCTGTGAAAGAGATATCATACCATCATTCATGGGGTATCTGTCTTAAAAAGTCTAAGAATTTTTCATCATTGAGAATTTCGAGCATTTCATTGTCAAGAGTTCTTATTAGTTCATATAAGGGAAATCCTAATGAAGTTCATATTCTGATGCAGTACAATAGCTCTTGTGTTAGTCACTCTGTGTCAGAAAAAAGTGCAGTGTCAGTTAATACCTTATTTTTTTCAGGGCGCGTCCTCTTTCTCTGCAGATTGAGCTTTGATATTTATATTAAAAGATTTATTTTGGAATAATAATATGGCCTTATAATATAAAATTGTGAATTTAACAGTGGGGGGGGTAGCAGTAACATCAGTATATTTAGCTAAGTGTGTCTTTATAATAAAATTATATATTTCATAGTTGTCTTTCCCTTTGTTTTTGTAATGATATAAGAATAATATGATAGCAGTCTTATCAAATTGGCATATATAGAAAACCTGAATATTGAATGCACATATTTTTCTTATTGTTCGAATAGCTCTTTCTTATTATTACTCTGATATAGTTACAAGTTAAGCATTATATATGCTAATTTTCTTGTAGCGTATTAACAGCTTGCTATGCTATTTAGGTGTTTTAGCTTTGTCTTAATGTTCATTATTGATGTTTGTGAATCACATATTAGGAAGACTTTCGTTTGCAATGTATTAAGCAAAGCTTTGGTATTCTGACATTTTCTTTGGGAATTCTAACCAGTTGTTATGCTTAACTTAATTCTGAGAGCGTAATGTAGCGTAATAATTATGCGTACTTATTTTTCACTGGCACCTGTAGCCATGCCTTGTATATAAGCTACCCATCATCACGAAGGACACACTTCTGGATTAATATTTTATTAGTGTTGAATCAGCTGGCAAAAGCACACCTCAGGCTATTGTTAGGTGCACCTACTCTTATTTTACTAACCTATCCATATATTGTAATAATTGTCAAACTCCCATTTCCTAGGGGGCCCCAAAATCCAGGCTCTTCTTAATTATTTTCTATAATACACTGTTCCATATGAGAGCTGTGAGGTAGATTTATTGTTATTATTATTATTATTATTAATATTATTATTATATTTATTATTATTATTGTTATAGTTATTATAAACATAACGAGTCTAGCAGTTGAACACATACTATGCAAAGATGGGAATATATGTTAGTAAAATTTTTTTTTCGTCTTTACACTATTGTACATATCATACAGGCTGGTAGTGCCTCTATCTTATCCAGATAATACATACTTTTTATGGGATATTTTTAAAAATATATTTGTTTGACTGTTTCAACATATCTTGCTTGCAATAATTTTCTCGAGGGCTTTTTTATTCACTTACTGTATTTATATCACTGGTCAAGATTCTTTTTATTTTATTTTATTGGATTTAATATACTATACAGTATATGGCCATAACTATATACAAGAGGAAGAATAATGATAGTTATATATTGGCACATTTACTAAATAAACCTTTTGTACATTCAGGGAGTTCTTCTGTCTGTTATGTCTCTTGAGATTTATCCCATTTTGCGTGTTTATAATTTCAGTTTTAGTTACTGAATCACTTCATTAAGATACTGATAAAAAGTTATTTTTACGAAATTAGTAACAGAGACCTTCTTAAACAGATAGCCAGAAAATGCTAGGTTAAGTATGGAAGACTATTTTTCCATTTGTATAAATGAATCGATTATTTTGATATAACACTAAATTGTGTCGAAGGCAAAGGGCTTCTACAACTGGAAAAAAGGAATGACAAGGGCTTTTTGATGCTTAATATATCCTCACAATATTTAGAAGCTGTTCTCTGTCAAGAAAGAAAATATAGAGGAGGATTGGATTGCCAAACCTTTACTCCTTTATGTACAGTTTTACTCTCCGTATTACTTTATCTAGCTTTTGAGGCTGGTACTATACTGGCCACAGTTTCGATCCTGGTCTGAGGTTGGATTAGCTTTATCTGTCCCATGTTGATACTCATTAAATTGGGCAATATTTGGGGAGTTGGTGATTTCCTATAGGTCTACCTAATTATTTAGCCATTGCCTGGAGATTACTGGATCCACGTGATTGATGAGGGGGCTTGGACTTCAGCTATATGGTTCGTATATAATTGGGCTCTGTACTATCATGCTATGCTGTCCCCTGCTTCTGCCTTTCATTAAAGACCTCTAACCTTTGAGTTGTACTTATTTTGAAAACAAAAATTCAAAAAGAAATAGCACTATGTAAATACTGTCTTGAAATTTTTTATTGTTTTGCTGGAGACTTAATATATGATTATTATTTTTTTATGTTGATTTAAGAATATTTGAAACAATCGTTTGAATATGTTACTCAAATTTGTTCAAGAAAATTTTTTTGTATCTGGTACATCTTATGCTTAGTAATAAATCTACTAGCTATTATTTAAGAAAGAATACAAGTGTCATAGTTAATGGAGTCTTATAAACTCTTCGATAGAAATTTGTCGACGTACTATTTGTGCTGAGTACGTGCAGTTAATTTTATATATTCTCTAATAAATTTGTTTGCATTTACTTCTTAAAGTATGAAAGCCGAGTTAGCCAATAGAATGCTTTTGACTTAATGTTTGTGCAAGATAGTTTCAGTCATTTGTAATATAAGATATTTTTATATATAAAAGTAAATTTAGTACAGTTATTGTAATGATAGAATAACTTGTGATGTAAAGAACATATTAATTAAAGGAAGTAACCTCTCTTTTCCATATAGTTACAACACTGAAATTACATTTACTTTGTAGACGTCTCTATATTTAATATTAAATAATGTCTTGAAAGACTCCACTTTATACTATTTATGGGTAAATTACAATACCATATAAGTATTTTTAAAACACATTTACATTTCAGGAGTTCACTGGAAGTGTCTCGCACTCTTAGTCATTCAGCTCCCTCGGCCATCAATCTGGATGTTGCTCAGGTGAAATTTGAGGAAGAAGTATCCATTTGCTCGGAATCATCTCAATCTCAAACATCGTATTTAGAAGATGATGATCCAAGGTGCGATATTTTATGGAAAATATTAATTCCTTCATATTTGTTGTTTGGGAAAATAGCCTTCCACTCTTGTATTTCTTTTTTTTGTCATAGGAAGCAACAAAATGAAAAATACCTCGTGGAGGAAAAGACACCGTACCACATTTATATGACATGCATTCAAGTAAGAGAGATAGGAGAGAATGGAGCTGGTATTATCTCCCCCACAAACTTTTGTTCTTGCTGGAGAATAACTGATGATAGGGGCAAGGTTGAAAAGGGTATGTTGAAAGCTTCATTGCCTGGTTCCATGGCCCTTTTGCTTCAATTGTGACCATCCCTAGCTTTATCCAAATATAGCATCATGTTGAAATATGTATATCTGTCATATATTTCTTTGAATGGGGAGCTATCTTATCGATACCTTCTCTCCATGGAAATATTTTCCTTAATAGTAATTTGGAATATAAAGCATTTGGAAGTTTCTTAAGTTATGAAATTATGTTTGCATTCCTATGTTAGTAGGAGTTCTAGATTTTGCCTGTTAGGTGCATTAATCCATAGTGTTAGTGACTATGTGTGTTTTTTAATATATACATGTACTCTCTCAACCAGATAGTAATGCAAATAAGTGATATTACGATATCAAAATGAATTATTATCCTCAAGGGCACAAAAGATATTTATAAATCCTTTGTACAATACTTTCCATTTACTACTCTCCTTCTCAAAAATTATACCAATGCAACATCTTTATATATGAGACCGTGATTGTTGAAAGCATCAGGTATTTACATACACAATATTTACAATTTCTTATTGGGGTTTATAGTTTCCTACAGCATTTACAATGTTTTTTGTAAATTTCCTCTATTATTATCTTGAATATACTGTAAAGCATTCTGTCTGTTTTTATTTTATTCAATGTCACCCCTTCATGCATATAAAGAAACATAGATGAGGAGAATTTGGAAAAGTGATGGTCAGGATTTAAGCTTTTTCTTCCTTTGACTTTTGTGTAATTTCATGAATAAGTATATTGGAATTTTTATTATGCACAGATTGGATAGATATGAGTGTGCGTGTCACACTGGAACAAGCGAAGAATGTATGATTTTAGCAGATGACAATCATTTGTGCCATGACGACCAGCACTCACACTCGCGATCTCCTTCTAGCAGTGAACATTCAGCTTCCTTCAACTTTGACATGTCCAATAGGGTATGGCAAGCTGTTGCATATGGCGTTATTTAAAGTCCTCGTTGTGTATATTTTAATGAAAGGACTTGACTTATGATATTATCCCATAGTATGTCAAGAGATCTTGTCCAATAAGTGTATATCTGACAATTGTGTATTGTTATTTTATGCCTCCATTATGTAGTTTTTAGTTAACTGAAGAATGTGAATTATGATTTTGTTTTCATCAAGAAATTACCAGATTTAATTTTGATTACTCTTTAATATGGGCTTTATGGATGATATTGTGCCTTAGTTCTGTCTTAAAGTGCATATATTTACCCATAAAAGTTGATGAATATCAGAGAGTTTTGTGTCATAACGACTAGCATTCTTAACAGTAATGACTATGTTACTACTATTTTTTGTGTATAATAATATCTAGTGTTTTTAATAACAATGAATATGTAATAACCATTTTTACTTGCAGTTGCTTAAGTATAAAAGGTATAGTAAATCGAAAGGCTTGCTTTTATTTATGTATTTTTGAAGACTACTGAAAACTTTAGAATTGTAATTTAGACGTTTTATGATTAGATGACCTCCTAATGAAACTCTTTTACAGGCCCAGCTTCCTAAAGGAATTGAAAACATAAAGCCTCATCTTGACAATGTAGATAATGTGCCTTTGCTAGTCTCTCTATTTACTGATTGCACACCACCTGCCACACGAGCTATGCTTGCTATCATGCAGGAGTACACGGAGGTAACAATGGTTATGGGATCGTCTGCTAATGCTGATAATATGAAGCTCTTTATGCAAGCGGATGCTAGGTATCATTAATTATTATTTTTATCTGTTCTGAAAATGTCAGTGAGTGAAGTCAAGCTTTCATGATGGGGCCAGAGCAAACCATGTGCCTAGTTTTGAACTTTAGCTCTGATCACTCCCCATGGTTGTGTAACTGAGCATATATTCACATTCAGAAAAGGAAGTGCAATTTTTTCAATGGTTTTGGCCACTTTGCTGACCCTAAGAGAAAGAGCAAGATTTATGGATAAAATATCTTCCAGTAACTGTCTTATTTCAGAATTGCATCTTTCATTCTTTGTTCCTAGGCTACCTCTTACCTATGATCCTTTAAAGTATGGCTTTCTTATTCGTATCAATAAGTAATGGCTTGTCAAGCAAATTGCCATATATATATCCACTACTTTCTGCTGCAACCTGAATTATGGATTATGAAATAATAAGCAATATACAGTATTGATAACTTTTCCTAGTATCTTCAAGCTAGTTAATATTAGGTCTCTCTAAGGCCTGGTAATGTTTGTTCAAGTTTGCTTTAAATGACCTGAGTATACACACTGTATACCCGGTATGTATTTTTTTTCATACTAATTACCTTTTGCTCCACAAAGTTGGCAGGGTGGCTGTGGACGCCATTGCCCATTTGGTAGTGTGTTGTGGCTTTGATTCATCAGCTTGTCGTTTCAAGACCCACCACGGTCTGAGGTTAGAAAGGGCAGTCACTCAGGGTAATGGCTGCACTTGCCAATATCAAAGCCCTCTGAAAAGAAGGTAATATCCTAGTCCTTATTAGAAAAGGGAGTCCGTGATATAAAACTGGATCAGTTAGCAGGGTGGCTATAACTAGTGGAAGAAACTAGACGATAAACATCAGCTCATCGTCACAGTTATGCATGCCATGTATTGTGAATTAGATCTATCTGTTGCTAATGCTTGATTTCAGAATTAGTCCTCAGGTTTCCCTGGGCCAATATGGGGGTTTGGCTTTGCTCACTGACATTTTATGGTATGATGTACAGTATATCACTTTGTGCACACTCATTCTATCTATTACACAGCTTTAAGTATGTCAAGACCTCACCTTAAGAGTTTTATATTTTCACTAAACTATTTACTGCAATAAACACCGAAGCTTATTGTAACTAAATAACCTTGTACAGATAAGTTTTTGTAATGCTAGAAATCATGCTAAGTTAAAAATATGACATGTGTAAATGTATTATGGACATTATTATTTCTTTTCAGTCTCTCCATAGATCCTCTGTACCCTCAAGTGTGCATGCGAGAACCAGTGTATGTTCGCTCTTCTCCAAACAAGTGCCCATTACCCACTGAGGTTGCTCGATCTCTTAATACTCTTCCATGTTCACTCTCATTCCACCCTGATGACAAGGTTTCACTTGTGCACCTTATTATGGAGGCAAGTTCTTCTTGATGGAGAAGTATGATATTTTTTTAATTCAGTATTTAGGAAGAGGATTGTTAGTGGAAAATATATGTACTATTCAGAAATTTTGCCAGGTATCCCTTACACTTACATATGTGCTGTTTATGAGATTACATATAAATATTTGTTGAATGTTTTATTGTTTCTTGCAGTCACGCCATTACATGCAGCAGGTAGTCAGTTGTCTTCAGTTTTGGGCCTGTTGTTGTATGTCTGTCACATTCTTGCAGCTTTTGGCTGCCACAGCTGCTCTTCCTCCATTATTATCCTCAGGTGTGTTAATTTTTTTGACCAGACAACTAATCAGTGATATCTGTAGAAAGTGTCAAAATAAAAATTCATAGCTTTGTTAAGGAATTTTACCAGTAACCTGTTTTGGATCATTCTATTTTTGTATTATGGATAGACATATTTCATAAAGCAGGAACCACATAGTATATATTGCCTTGATATAACAAAACATTTAGGAAAAATATGGAGAGCAGGAGGTTTCGATTGAGGTATTCAAGTGGCGGCAGCAACTCTGCATTATACTAAGTCACTACTCTGTTAATTTTTCTTCTTCTTCTAAGTATGACACTGGGCTGGTCAGTAAAAATTTGCTCTCATCGAGCCCATGCACCTAGAAAACATGCAAATTTTATTATGTTGGTAATGTTTGTTTTTGGAACAATTACATTTCAAGCTTTATTTTTTTTAGAACCATGTAATTAGCCTTACATGGAAGCTTTCCTAAATTTGTGATTCTTTATCTTTTTGCATTCAGATACTCATGTCTTTTATAATAAACTGACTTGAAGAGGATTGTGTGGTATTTTAGGAATTCCTTATTTCAAAGCCATAATAATCAGTAACAGTTCTTGAGGACTTCTGGCTCTTGAGTATGCTAGCTAATGGCTTTAAATCTTCTTTACAGGTGATGTCGTTTGGTTAGTGTGTGTTATCATTCCCATTTTAGCCATTTCTTTGGTTGCTGCTCCTAAAAATCCTGCAGTAATGAACCAAGCTACTGGCAAGAATTCTGCGGCATTAAATAAACAGGTATACTGTATTTTTGTTTATCTTTTGTATGGAAGATCAGATTGCTGAGGGACTTATTATTATTATTCTTAGTGCCCTCTCCCACCAGAGCCATATGGGTAGACACAGTCTAATAGAGAGACAGAAGCAGTGATATAGAAAATTACTCTTTTGAATCTCTGAATATATTCACTCACTCACAGTCCTGTAAATGCCCACCATAAAGCGTGAATGAGAGCAAGTCGATTCCTTAGTAAATTCCACTGCTAGGCCTCAGGTTCTCTTGGGCTGCCTTCTCAGTCACACATGTATATCACTAACAGTGAACAACATCAAACCCATGCCTCAGCAATTGCGAAACCAGCCCTAGGGGGTCTCGGTTTACCTACTCTCTTTCAAATTTAGGACTTTCATTAAGAACAAGTTCATTTATTGTAAAAGCAGAGAAATATATCCGTAAATTTTTGGGTCAAAATACCTGAGTAGCATTTCTCAATATATCATGATTTGTTGAGGACTCAGAATTTTGGCTTCTCAGATGTTCTTTAGCGTTGCTTGTATGTATGATATATTTAGTAATTAATTTATCAAGTGGTGGTGGGGATCACTGTAGCATAGTGGTAGAGTCCTTGACACAGGAGGTGACAGACCCAAGATCGAGCATTAGGAAGGACACCCAGCCTTATTTCCCCCAACTTTAATGTGTCCACCCCATTTTGGGGACCAATAGTGACACATAAAATGAGGATTATTTCTTATTTAACATGTGATTGAGTAATAATTATTGTCATCTTTAAGGTATACTTTTTCTCTAGATTTTTCAGTATGTATTCCTGTACTATATCTGCAAGTTTGTCCCTTCTGTTTTAATCATCTTGCTGTGTGGTGGCATTACACTGGCTAGTTTCTGCAGGGATATTGCTGAGCATCAGAACTCAACCTGTTTCTATATATATCCTGAACGAGTTCCTATAATTGTTGTTAACAGGTAGGTTGTAAAAGCTGGAGTTTTATTAGTATTGACAGTTTTTTTGTTTTTGAGGTCTAAAAGAATTCCCGTTGTATCAAGAGCTAAAAATTTAATAGGAGCTAATAATCTTCATCGGTGAGTAATTGTATGTTGTTTTAATGTAGCCTTATTTATGCTGCACAAGAGGATTGTATCTCTCGTCTTTAAGTACTAAGAAATCTGTTTTCATATTACTTCTAAGTTGGTGAATCTCTTATTGTTATGCAGAGGGTTTCATGTCTTTGAATACCAGAAGGAGTCTTTTATAGGATGAGCTTAAAAAGAGGCTGCATTCACACTGAATATTACATCATGAAGGAAATGATGAAGACACTTATAGTTTGAAGAGGGTGATGTATGGTACTGTAATTGGATTTTTTTCCCCTCAAAATGTGTGATATTATAATAAACATCAATAGTCCAGATTGCTCCCAAATGCACTATGATGTCTGAAGTAAGGGATTATGAATCGCTGTTTATTTGAATGTGTATTGTCATTATCATGAATGTTTTATGAAAAATTATTTGTCTTAGTTTTCTAAGTGATGCATGTTCAGGATCCGAACACGATTTGGTGATAGATTATTTCCTGAAATCTCGTTCATTATTGCATTCATCTTATAAAATAGCTTTTCGTTGTTAAGTTCTTCATGGTCATGCATATATAATGCTAAAGCATATTGTATATGGTGGCTCTCTTTTAAATTAATGCATCTTATATTGTATTTTTTTTACAATATTCAACCACCTCTCTGTCTGTCTGTATATAATTGTGCTTTTCCTCTCTCTGTCTTTATATCCATTATACTTTATAGCTATTTAGATATAGATATATGTATCTTACTATTATAGTGCAGGATTAATGACCAGTTTGCAGTTGAAACTCCCCATGAAGTCCCTAAATTTACAAGACGAGCTCCAATTCTATCATATCTTGCATTTTTTTCGGTACATGTGCCTCTTCCTTTATTTTAATTGTTTTTCTCCATAACATATTTTCCCCATTTTATGCTTAGGTGGTTTTCATTCTGTACTTCAGTGGTAATTGTAAAGCTTCTTAACAAATGAGCAGTATTCCTTTGATTCTGCCGTAAACATGTATAAAGTTCTTACTGCATTTGGATAGTTTTGTAATGCCAGTCCAAGAATAAAATGTTATTGAGTGTAAAATGACATTTTTGGTTTTGTAAAATAACACAAATATAATATGTATAAAAATAGTGTTTATGTTATAGAACACATCAATAGATCAGTAAATCTTATTATTTTGTTGTAGTGCATACGGGATTAAGTCAACTTCATCATTACCTTGTAAGATGTATATTTCTCATATCCTTTTAATTCTTGCTATGCAGATTTAATCTTGCTTTAATCATGTTTAAATTATATTGTACTTTGCAGTACAGAGGTAGATGATCATAACTTATGGAATGGTTGGGGAGACGTGTACATGCATTCATTGAATGCAGTACAAAATGCTGTTGCCTTTCTTCTAGTCTTGTACTTTTGTGAGTATTAATTGGTGCTTTAAATGTTATATAATAAATAGTATACTGTATAAGTTTGCTTGCTTTATTAATATATTAGGAAATTTGACTTTTTTTTTGGTTGAATTTTATTTTTATATACTGAAATCCCATTATGGTATAAATCATTAATCATTATTTTTCAATCTTTTACTGTATCTTTAAATATCAAGAGGAAGCAACTGTTTGTTGATTAAATAATATTTTGATATTTACATCCACAAAAAGCATAGGGTAAATAAAGAAGCGTTTCGTTTAATCATGAGATTATTCTATCCCGTCCAGTTTTTCAATAATTCTTTTGATAAAATTTAGATCAACTTTCATATTTACTAGTTTCAGATACATTTATGACTTGGGTAATGGAAGCAATTTTATTTTTAATATTGTGAATTTCCTTCTTTGGACTAATCTGCAGTCCTTGCCAGGAGAAGACCATATGAAAAGTATATTATCAATATGTTGTTTAGATCTCCATTAAGAATAGATTTGAGCAATTTCTTCTGTACTGATAGTCACCCTGATTGTTAATTTACATAATGGATTAATATTGTTGAAATTATTTTAAGTTAACATGTTGGCTTAATATTATATTAATGAGATTTTTAACATGCTGAAGGCACTGAATTTGTGTAGAAGACAGTGACTTTAATATGTTTGAGACTTTGAATTTTTGTAGAAGGCATGTTTATTTCAGGGAATACTAATAGGAGATTAGGATGATAATTGCTTTCACTGTACTGCAGGTTTGAATACCATACTGAATACACACGAAAGGAGAAATTCTAGATATGGGATATTGAAGTGGATTGGAAAACTTCTTGACTCATATATTTTCACTGTCTAATCTAACCATGTCTTTGGTTTGGGGATAGCTTTTACTTCTAGATGCCATTACTGACTCTAGCATTCTCAATTTGTTCACGATTAGGACTGGCACCTTGTTTGCTAATTTCCACCCCCAGTGGCTAGCTTACCTTGCATCTAGTATAATTAGAGAATTATAGATTCCCTATGTTAAAATAATGTCATATACTATGTTTTTAGGTGCTATTTCTGTGTCTTTTGTCCATCGGATGTACCAGCTATGGAAAAGGAATCCACTGCGGAATAAGTGGTGGGCTACTAGTGTATTTGTCGTGTAAGTATTTAACAAGACTATGAGTACAGTAAATATCCATTTTGAAAATGGAAAAACAACATTCTTGTATTCCTTCTGTGTAAAAGGTGTAAACTAAGTGGAATACTTCTGTTGGCAGTAAAGAACAGTTTTCACTCTAATATCTTGAAATCTGTAGGAGCCAACTTATATATTTATCAAGAAAATTTAGCAGTATGAGATACTGTATTACACATCTAGAATCTTTGAATCAATAGCATGATCACAATAGTATACTCATGTTGTTGGAGATTCCATAGTATTCGATACAAATATTATTCGTTATCACATTTATTTGTGCTTTTCACTTGTTTTGGAAGCTGTATTCCTCTCTCTCTCTCTCTCTCTCTCTCCTCTTTTTTTTTTTTTACACGAAATGTCTTGTAGAGCAAAATAATGTCAGTTTAATAAATGTTTTACTATATGTATTTATAAAATCTCAATGATAACACTTGTATAGGATTTGGAACCTCTGAAACCTATATAGATAATGTGGACTACAGCTTCGGATATAAAATTGAAGGTAGCTACAGGCTTAAAGCTTCTTTAGACCATTCATTTTTGGACAGGAAATACTGTTCAGTTTGATTCTGTCAGCTTAATATTGTTAAAGAGAAGTCCTAGTCATGCCAAACGACTTTTTACGAAATATCAGCCCGGCTTCATTATTTTCATGTGGACATTGATGAGTATGCTCAGATTATGAAGAATTCCTGCATTTTTTTTTTTTTCTCTCTCTCTCTGTTACGGCCAGGTTATGGCTATATGTTGCATATAAAAAATCACGGTTACATACAGAGCTTTTAATATCATTTAAAAACCTAGAGAAAGAAAATCACGAGTATTTAAATAGATAGGCTGGTTAATGCAGATTGATGCTGTATCATATGCCATCCGATCTCATTCACTGTTGTATGAACACACTCTAAGAGGTGTGCCACATACTTGATAGAGTTTGTTTTGATTCAGTGTTGTTATTTGCCCCTGTTGATGATGATTATACCTTTTGGAAGTCTACAGAAATATTGTATTTCTTTTATCATATAAAATTTTTGGAGTACTTTGGATAAACTTATCACTTTATATTACATTACTGTGGTTTTGTTCCAAGAGTTTCATTCTCTCTGCATAAAAAGTATTTGATCTCTTATTAATCGTAATTTCCATGCTTGATACCTTGTTTGCTTTTTTCAGGTTAGTGCTTCAAATAGTGTATGGAAGTATTTCATTATCTGTGAATTCGTCCCCTCAGCAAGGACCATGTTTAGCTGATGTGCCTGTATGGCTCTGGTTAATTGCTTTCCTGTGGCCTTTTATGGTGATTCCAATAAATGAGATTATCAAGAGACGAGAAATAAGGTAAATTGGATAGAGATTATTTTATACTTATACACTGGCCTTATACGATATATAATATCACTTTCAACAAGATATTTGTAAGCATGTGTACCGTTTGACTGGGTATGTTTACCTTGATAAAAGGACCCATTAATCAACCAAAGATATTTTAGATATACACTACTGTCGTATGAAACCTTGGTGCCATATCTCCGTAAGGATATGACACCATCTTGAAAAAATTAATACCTTTTGCAGGATTATGACACCTAGTGGTTGTCTAGACAAAAAGATTCATACATATTTTACTAGGAAAAGGGTAACTTCCAATATTGAAGAATTTATCATTATGTAAATATTGCTTACTTTTATAAAAATTATGATTTGTGTTATTCCATACCAATGTTTTAATTCCATTCATCTTTTCAGAGTGAATGTTCGATATCAAAAGAGAGCTAGGCTTGAATTTGGAACAAAGCTAGGTATGAATTCTCCATTTTAAGTCATGTCCTCTGTGCCTTCACCGAGTTGCTAAGCAGATTTTGAACTGTATGTCATAAGTAAGTGTTCCTGTGATTGTTATATAAAACTGTTGATTGTGGTTATATGGCAGGGATTGTTAGGAAGATGGCATCAAATCTTCCGGATACTTTTAATGTGTAAAAAGTTGTATTTATATATTTGTCTTGTACAGTGCTGTGAACTGATAAGTTATTAATATCTCTGGAAATTTTAATTGTACTTTATATTATTATTATTTTAAATATAATGAAAGATTAATGCATCTATAATTTGGTAAAATTTATGAGAATGTTTAATCCAAATGTGAGTTTTAAAATGCTCTGTTTGCCAATGTAATATTTTAACAGGAGACTGGAAGTTTATTTTCTATACACTACTATGTTTATAAATGTTTTAATACAAATTGTCTCTGATGTATTTAAACTGTTCAATAATAAAAATCCTCGTGAGATCTACGTAGCAAATTTTAGTATGCAAGAACAAAATTCGTAGGCAGATAAGTGATTGCTCACCCCGTTTTTTAAATGGAAATTATCAGTGCACTAAAAGTAGCAGTTTTCAGTGTTGGAGGGAAAAAAGTATAATTTTTAAGTGAGGTATTATTTGAGAGAAGGAATATAGCTAAGAATTTGAGTATACATATGACAGTAGCAAATAATATTGTGGTAGACTTTTGCAAGTCCTAAGAGTAGTGTAATAGTGCATTTGGAAGAATTATTACTGTACTTCCTCTAAATGATCAAGTTTGGATATCTTTCCGGCGCTTCGAGGCGAGCCCACCGGCCCCTGGCGGGCACGAAGCTCACCGGGGGTGACGAGTGGGGCCCAATCCAAGCCACCAGTCCGAAGGCCTCACTAAATCATATTTACATACGCCAACATAAGTAATAGTATTGACTACTTACCACAAGCAGGTAAGTAACAAAATTTTTGCTGTTATTGGAATTCATAGGCTGTTAGGGGTAGAAAGCTGATGACTTAAGTATCTCTATGGGTGAGCGAAATGAGTAAATATGTGGTTGAGTGGAAGGGAGTGTCGTTGAGAAGAATCTGGGTAAAATGAGATAGGGATGTGAGGTCTGTGTATTTGTGAGTGCTTATGGTCCAAATATGAAGTTAGGAGGAAAGAGAAAGGTTTCAAAATAATTTGAATGATTGTGTGAAGAGGTCTGGAATGAAAATGAAGATGTTGGATAATTTGAATTCTAAGAATAGGAGTAGAGGATGGCGTTACTGGGATATATAGTGTCCCTGCAATGAAAGGAACTGGTGATAAAATGATAGAGAAGTGTACTGATATGGAGTTAGTGATATCTAACACTATTTAAATAGTAATATGTAAATAAGTATACATTGGTCAGAGCAGCAGGTGGTAATGTAAACTGATGAGTGTTAATGGTTCATGTAGTATTGTTTAAGAGGATGTGTGGAGGAGAATTGGATACGAATGTGGAGAGTGATGGTATGTCTGACCTTTATCTGGTGGAAAGAAGATTATGAGTGGATGAAAAAAGAAAGAAGAGGTGCAGTGAGTTAAATGTGAAAGAAAAGAATGTGACGATCAGGCAGGTTTGAGAAATGTAGTAATAAGACTGGGTAGAGAAGGGAGTGAAATAATAATGGAAAGGCTTTAAGGAGGAAGTTTGAAGTGTGCAGTGGTAGAGTGTGGGAAGAAAAATTGATGGAACCAGAAGAAAAGGTAGTGAATGATGAGGAGAGACACAGTGGCAGAATAAAAGCTGACATATGACGTTTGGTAAAATGAGGCAGCGAAATGCAAGGGAAGAAATGGCAGAGAGGAGAGTGACATGAGGTGGGGTAAGTGTTCGTCTGATAATTCTGAGATGAGAGTGAAATGGTGTGAAGATGAGAGGGTGATAAGAGCAGATGGCAGTTGCTAATGTGTTTGAATGTAGAGGATGATAGCAAGGCAGTGATTATGGCTGTGGAAGATGCTAGGAGAATGCCAGCGACAGGTGAAGGGAATGCTTGGTAATAATGACATATGAGGTACATGTGGAATGAAAAGCTGGTAAGGCACCAGGATTAGAGGAGTTTTGTGGAATGCAGTCAAAAGATGGAAACACAATTGTGGAATGGCAGGCGAGGTTCTTCAATGTGTTTCAAGAATGGAAGGGTCCCAATTGCTTGGAGTATTACATGTGTAGTCCCACTTTAGTTGTGGGAAGGGGAATAAGTATGAATGTAATGATTAAAAGGAGAGCTGTCAGATGTACAAGGAATGATAAGGATGGCAGGTTAAATGTGAAAGTGACTGATGAGATGCTTTAGGAATTAGAGACTTTATACTTCAATGATATTAGAAGCATCATCCTACACAAAACTAAAAACATTTTATGATACATTTATTCATTAAATTACAATGTTTTTATGCACAGCAATGAGAAAGAGACCAAATGTATACAGAAGATTTATAGAGCACATCACCACTTACCGGTAATTATATGACATATAAAACATACAGTAACACAATTAGTACCTCTTTAAGCCTTGAATTGCTTTATACATTGGAATGCTGAAAAATATTCTCTTATGAAACAATATTATACTCGAGTTTGTGAATTATTCATGAGTAAGAAATGTGTTAGGAAAATGAGTATCAAGACAAACTTAACATATAAATGACTTAACAATTTTTCTTTAATAAAAATAACATTCAAATTCTCTTAAAAAGATGCTAGTAGTATGAGAATCAATTGCACTCTTACAGTAATATATATAATATAGAGTTTAGAGTTTCTGTGGATCACACAGTTAAATTATTATTTTCTGAGTAGAATTATGGGTAATATATGCTTAAACATCCATTAATTAGTTGTTGTTGTTTTTTTTTACATTATAATGTCAGTTATCTGCATCTTGCATAGTTCAGTACATCATAAAATTTGTAGAGGAGGCAATTAGTTTTTGATATGTTACAAAGCAGCCATTACGAGATTTCACTCGGTACTCTGACATGAACACAAAATTACACCAGTATGACATACTTATAATGTATAACATCACAGCAAATGAAATTTCCAGTTTTTATATGAAGACTGGATTGTGAAAACCAATTCCCATCACTTAAAATTAATGAGAGTATTATTTTAAAATTAAGATAGCAATATTTGAGACCTGAATCCTGTAGCAATTTGATTTTTTTTTCTCAATACTTATACCATATACTGCTAAACTCAGCAAGGTGACCACAACTGTAGCAAAAGGAAAAGCAGGCCTTCAACATCCCCTGCCCATCGTCCCATTAAAAACAGGTAAGTATATACTCTACACATCACCTAATCTGAGTGCTTCGCTTCATACAATAAATGTATTGTAAATACTGAAACGAACACCTAAAATGCAGAAACCCCATGAACAGCTATCACCAACTTACCAAGTAAATAAAATTTATACTTCATGCAAGTTATCTAAATATAAACATCATTGCCAAAGTTAATCCTTTTAACATTTAACACACTCAAAAAACATTTCATCAGGAAATCTTTATAGCATTGCCAAAGATAGAAAATACTGCAAAAATTATTCTGCTTAATATATATTGTTTTAAACTCTAAGTACGTGACCACAAATCAAAGGCACCATCAGTCGTGGATTCTTGTACTTGCAAAAATAAAAGAAAGTGGTGTTCTGTACACAAGAAAAGTGTTATTATTCATGTTCAGATCATCTGAAATATTGGGTTAAATTTCGCACTCACTGTTTGAACTCTTACATAAAATCTACATCATTACTTAAGTCCATTTGCCAAGGAACACAGGCTATTTTATGCTGTAGAAAGGAAATATACCGGGTTCCTATTATTCACAACACAAACACTACTGGAGATGGTTCTACTGATTGTTATAGGGTTATCCACACACGGATCAATATATCTAAAATTTCTATAAATATTATAACATTCAATACTTCTCTGATACATCATTTGAGATTCAGAAATGTCGAAAGCAAACTTTAATTCATAAGACATTTTGCTTTCATAAAATATTAGCCTTTTAATGATTAATATTGATACCTGAATTTAATTTTCATCTTTCCAAAATGACCCTATATCTGACTGAAACTAGTAGTAAGGCCAAAACTGTAAGCAAAATAGAAGATGGCATAACTTCATTGTACCCTGCCATCTTTGCATCTAGAATCAAATGTTTTCATCAATAAAAAGAAGTTATGGCAGGAAGGATTTTCAGGCATACTCCACTATGCCTTCAAGTTGCCTTGTACAATACACAAGGAATAAGAGGGTGAAATTCCCCCCCACCATGATGAAAAACTTTATATATATATATATATATATATATATATATATATATATATATATATATATATATATATATATATATATATATATAATAAGTACAAGCCATATGATCGCAACAGGCCATTACAATTGATAAAACAACGAGACGAAGGAAAGTCTATAATATGATACGAAAACGCAAGTGCAAGTCATGAAATATCGCTCTTACCTTGAATTTCATATTACAAAATAGAATCTAATCTTACTTGAATGTGTACACAAATAAATTTTCAACATTGCAACTGGTTCAACATTTGTGACATACCTGAATACAATGAATTTTTCAATCCATTATTTCTATCACAGGAAAAAGCTATTCAAGACTAAGCACATGGACTGGGAGTAAACTATAATCTCAGAGAGTTAAGTTTCATTGTTTAGTATATATATTTGTGGAAAAGACAAAAGAGAAAAGATACGCTTGAAGATATAAAATATATATATATTCATTTATGACTCAGTCTTGGAATGAGAAGGAAGAAGAGATAAGAGTAAGTTATCACTAGAATGTAGCAAAACAGCTTCTGGCATATTAATTTCTTTACATTAAAGCTGATATTCATCACACCCTGAAAACCAAACCGTATATGTCCCAAAATGTATTAGGAGATGAGTACATTATAGCTTATATTGGTTTTCTAATTTTATAACACTACACAGTACTGCAGCAAAATCATCAGGGGTACACTGAACACCCTAATAATAAAAAGGGGTTATGAGGCTGACTATCAAACGTATGTACAGTGACTAATCCTGGCAGAATCAAATGATGAATTTGTATATGGCTGTGATGCCCAAAAGGATATTTATCCTGCACTGCCTCTTTAAAGACTGCTCTATATGAAAACTTTTTATAAGATGTGGTGGTGACTGCTGACCATATCTGCACTGCAATTTAAAATGGCTACCATACAATGCATGACTACAATATCAGAAATTGCTTATAATAATAAAGTAATAAAGGCTGTTGATGTATTTCGAAATACAGGAGAGGATTGCACTGCCAACAAACAAATTATAAATATGAATTTAGTGCTTTTGTAATTTAATACCTATTCCCTGCATATTCTTACCAAATTTCCCATATTCATTACCTTCAAATAACACATATCAGTCCGTATTACACAGGAGGAAGAGCCCAGAGAGTGCACATTTTATCAGCACTCGTGGAAATGAAAGAGAAATCTGAGGGATGCCAACGACCTGAGATGACTTTGTCTTGATGCTCAGCTACAACAACACTTGGCAAAGGAAGTGTCAAGTCACCTGAAAATTATGTGAGACGATAAACAATATTGCCTCTAGGAAGCAAAACTTAGTTACATTATTTATTTTCTTTAAAAATCATATAGACAGTCAATACCACACATTCTTATTATTAAGATCGTGGGTTTATTAGCTTAAAAAAATCCAGGTGATTTTTACATCAAAACATGTTACACTGCAACAAGCACTAGAAGAGCCTTCATTCGAGTATAATGAAGATAATCAGATATACTGTATAGCTTGTTGCAAGTATTATACTTGAAATATGTTATCATAAGAATACACTAATAATTTGAAATACCATAAAATAAAAATACTGTACATCTGACCCATTTTTAAAAGTTATGGTTGCTACAATGTAAAGAAAAAATTATAAAAACGAAAGAATGCCCATTCTATATGTTATCAAAATACAGAGCTAAAACAAGCCTTAGTATTGAGCAATAAACACATTTTCTTTTCCAGTAATATATCCAACAAATATCTTACTACACTTAAGTATAAAAGCTAGAGGAGCTTCAGAAGAAGTCATCCACTGGGGTCACCGAAGGGGACCTGTTGAGGGGTTTAGAGAGTTAAAGCAATAAAAGAGAGAGATATAAATCAATATTCTCCACTTACCTTGAAGATCTGTAAGAACCAATTTGTTATCATAACCTGCAGTAAGTAGATAATAAGCTGAGGGGGAAAATCTAATTGATCGAACGTCTGAAGAATGAGGTCTGAAAGCCTGAATGCACCTTGATCCACGAACGTCATATAGAGAGCATACAGAATCTTCGTGACCAGTAACAAGAAGTCTTCCACTGGGGTCAACACACACTGAAGCTACAGGAGCTCCCTGTAAGAAAAAATTATTAAAATATGATTTTTCTCCTTATCTGAGTTTTCTGCTCGCCACGTAGACATTGTTAATTGTACCTCATTGAGTCTTTCTTATACCCAAACCAATTGGCACACCGTAACTTAAAAGACATTTATCAGATGACCACTCTCTGCCTCACTTCCACATATCTCAATATCTATTCACGATAACTCCATCATACTTATCTTATGCCTCATCTCCATTTTATTCAACCTGTTCATTTTATCCTCTCTTGATAGCCAAGTTTCTACTCCATACAAATGCCATATGCACAAATACCCCTTCGTATGGCCTTCTCTATATTCATACCTAGATACCTATGTCTCGTCACAAGCATCCCACCTACACATGCACTCAGTTCCTTCGCTCAGTAATCCCCTCCTACATCATCGATACAAGCAACTGTAGACACTTTAAACTCTCCACTTCCTCAAACCCTCCACTCTCACAGTCAACCTGCCACACTCAAGAATCCTTGTACTTCTTATAAGTGTCCTTTTATCCACAGTCAATATAATGTCTCTCATACACTTTATAATGCACACAACAACCGATTCTGTTTCTGCTCAGAACAGCTGTTTATAAGTGGACATAAAAATTAAGATATGTATAAAAAAATAATACCGTTATTATATACTGTGCTGGAATTTAAATTATAAAGGTATACAGATGAATGCAATATAAATAAAAAAGTTATAGAAAAATTGAGCTATACTGATTAAATACTGGGTTTCTTCTCTTAATTTATATACCAATATTATCCCCTGGGGGAACCACGGTGGTTCACTGGTGGAATGTGTGACTTGAGAAGTAACAAGCCTGATAAATAAGGTTCAATTCTGCTGCAGTGCATCAAGCCTTAATCCTCCTACATCAACCTGTCCGTGTCCACCCTTATTGGATTAGGTATTAATTGTGGAGGGGACAAAAAGGGCACAATCTCTGTATACTAGATGTTACAGGCCTTTACCAGCCACTTCTTCGTTCCTAGAGATGGAACTAACTCAAAGCAGTCTGGTTATTTATAATTATCCTAAATTAATGAAGAGATATGGTCAGTTTTGTGGTTTAGTTTCGACCATTAGCTAGAAAGATTTTAATACTGAATTGATTACCTTAAGAGGGGGGTACAATTGTTATTTTCTGGCACATGTGCATGTTAAAATCTTTATTTCCTGGCTATTCATGTGCTCAAAACAGGAGTGCAGCTGTATTTTTTACCTTTTAATAACTTATTTTTTGACAATTTAAATTTTGAAATCCACTGTATAT
Organism: Halocaridina rubra; assembly: GCA_037179515.1. Classification (NCBI taxonomy): domain Eukaryota; kingdom Metazoa; phylum Arthropoda; class Malacostraca; order Decapoda; family Atyidae; genus Halocaridina; species Halocaridina rubra. The sequence continues at coordinate 8,816 of JAXCGZ010009763.1, read as the reverse complement.
ACAATATACATTATACTTTCTACAATCCAATGTCAACTATTTTGAATTCTCCAGGCGGTGTTTTGGAGACAAGATGTAGAATAACCTCATAATGATTGTTACATATTATTATATATTCTTCTTAGTCATGAGCATTATTAGAAAATGCTAATATTATTCCTGCTCATTTTCTCATTTGCTTTTTAATTATATTTACTTGTTTATTTACTTAGGCCAGTATCATATCAAGAAAGTTGCTGATACGTCCTAGTCCCATACAAACTTAAAAACGGGTATCATATTCATACTTATAAAACACACTCACACGCACATACACAATTTTCATTCACACTGTTTAGCCTTTTATCTACTCTACTGCCAATATAGAATGCAAATCATCATGCCAACTCACACAGTTTTTCCTTTATCTACCTTACTGCCCAGACAATTTGCACATAGTCACGACAATTTACAACTATCTCATCACGACTTCAAGTATAGGTTTCATATACTCACACCAATGTATTTTAGCTTTTGAAACCTCTCACCCTCAAGAACATTACAGTGATCTCCCAAACAGTATAACCTGCATCAATATTAATATACAAAAAACTACAAAACAGAGGTATCAATATCTTACAGGTTTCGTAGGTGTTGCTGCAGGAGTAATGACATTGACACAACCGCGCGTTCTTAAATCCCAGAACCGAACTGTTCTGTCTTGAGAACCAGACACAAACATAGCACCACCCCATGTGTACAAAGCAAGGATGTGACCTATTAACAGAAAGTAGTGATGGGTTTACAAAAGGAAGATTAACATCTTTAATGTACAAACGTCAAAACCCTATTCTCAGTAGCCTAATTCTCTGGAAGATTACTATAGGCTTATTCTTTGTAAATTACTTCTTACTAGTATTGAGAAGGTAATTTTATTAAATATATTCTTCTCAACAATTCCAAGCTTATTTTTCAGAATACAGGTCTTAAAAATATCACAAGCTAATTAATTTTAAACTTGGAATATGCTGAATGCGTTTATTTACAATATTGTTTATTAAACATACGGTGATAATTTAGAATTAAGATATAAAACATTATGAGAGCATTTTAAAATGAGTACTGAGCACGGCAACATTATAAGTAGATAATTTATGTAAGAACCTACTGCATATCCTAAATATTTATTTACAATTACTTAATAGCTGGTAAAAAAAATTACTCATATAAGTCTATTCTGTTTGAAACAGATCAATGCTTATAGCTTGCCTTCTGGTAGTTTCAACAAATATAGAATTTCTTTAACGATTTTTTTTTAAATTATCTATTATACACAGTAAAAAATTACACTAACAAATCTGCTCTGGATGGCAAAGTGTTCATACTAAAAAAAGGATATAATTATGTCAGAACATTGATTTTTTTTTTTTAATGACATACCCAGATGAAGTCAGCAGGGTGACTATAACTAAACACAAAGTAATATATTATCACATCAGGGAGTGAATATTGTAATGAATTACCTTGACATTATCTACCGTGATGACTTACCTGTATGTCCAGAAAGTGCTTGGAACGGGGTGCCAGTAGCACAGTCTGTTACATAAATTTTGCAATCGCCTGCTCCACCCGAGATGAGAAGAGATGATTTATTGCTTGAATCTTCAATAAAGCACATATCCCTTACCGTTCCATCGTGCATTGTAAGTTCAATTTCTTGACCTAAATAAAAAAAAGAAAAAAGCATTGTAATTCCGTAATTTTTCAAACAAGGTCCCATTTCCAGATAAATTAAGTAAGGTGACCACAGCTGTAACAAAAAACTTGTGGTAGAAGTGATGCACTATACAGTACTCTGTCTTTCATAGTCTCTAACATGAAATATATTCAGGGAAGAAAGAATTGCCAACTTCCCTTACCCTTTCCTTTTAGTTGCTTCCTATGACGAGCAAGAAATATGAATGAAATTTTACACATAAATGCCTCCCAAACCTATGGAATAGCCTATAAAAATTTCTGGATTTATGAATGGTACATTTAGACATCACCTTTATAGAGCTTAACTGACAGAACAAATGAATTTATAATTCAACTGAAAGGTTGGTATAAAAAATTATATAAAAAACTCATACACAGGACAATACTTATATATTAAGAAAAGTTAAAACTACGAAACTCATCATACATAAATTACATGAGTTTCAAGTTCACATAATGAAAGTGATTATTTCTTAGGTAAAATACAAGCTTAAGCAGATTAATAACCCACAGACTGTGACATTCCTCACTTCAGGTTGTACTGTATATGGGTAGGCAAAGATTTAAAAATCAAGTAAATTAAAAATAATGTAGAACTATTCATCTCAATGAAAAAAGAAGTCCATGACCATTTTTGCTTGTCATGTATTGCACAGGACTTATATAGCATGAACTCTGTCTTATATTCATCAAACGACGTAAAGGAAATACTTGCTATGAGGAAGAGCGTCAGCTAAAGCCACTGTATCATATTGAAAGAAAAAGATAAAAATTTCAGATTTTTTTTTCAACGGGTACATATAAGGAATACGAATACTGAACTAAATATAAATAAAATATTGCAACACAAAACTACTAAGAATTCACATTTCAATCTTTATTCTAGGATATATAATGATAAAATCAAATGGTACAACTTATTCTTGAGTAAGATACATTACTCCAAACCATTTCTTATCTCTTTCAAGAACTGTTAATTAATTTATATTTTCCTGACTGACTGTCCACATATTTTTTCTCAATACCTCTGTGAACTTCTTTTTAAACTGAGCTGCTAATGCTCCTGTGGGTTGGGTTACGACTTTGATTCTTCCAATTGAGTCAGCTAAGAACGCTACGAGGACGTTTGTCATGTCATCCAGTAATTCTGAGCATTTTCATGGGGCATATATTCTAAAACTGGTGACTCATAAATAAATAACTTCAGAGGTGAGAAGAATATGACATTATATATCCCAGGATATTCGAAAAAATGAAAGTTGCCGTCACCATCTTAAATGCCACATCAAGAACAAAGATAAGATGTCTCTGCCTAAATGCTTCAGCTAAAAACACCAGTAACACGATTACAAGGATAAGTTCATCACAAAACTTCAACTTATTTACTCCTTGCAAAGTCAAAGTACTGTTTTTTAGATAAAGAATAAAGATGGTAATTATGATATTAACTATTACTGAGCGCTTAATTGTTATGTCCTATATATTAGTCTTTGAAAGCCATAATAAACAATCAACCAAATCCACAGCTTGTAACAAAGGCAGGATATGAAAAATAATTAATACCTAATAAAAAATACACTACAATGTACCAAATAAGGCATTTTTTCTATATTACAAGTAATCAAATACATCAAGTATGTGCAATTACGTGCCGTCATTTAATATTCATTCATTAAGTTAAAGTGACTCAGTCCTTTTCTGATCACTATAAAAAAGTGCTGCCAAACTACAATTCTCCTTTAATGTAGGCTTGCCCTAACACATTCTAAAAACTGCAATGCTTTGCACCAAATCTTAACTAGAGAAGCATTAAAAAATTCTGGTATTAACAGGAAGAAAAGAAATAATTTTCATAAATTCTTACTTGGTGGACTTTCACCATCATCATTATCTGTTAAGTGGAAAGTACGATGGAAGTTAGTATCCATATTTTCTGTCATTCCATTAAAAAAAGAAAAAATCTCAAGATGTGTGGTAAGGAAAACGCAGCTAATACAACTGACTATAACAGTAAAAGATTTAAAAAGTATACTTGTTACCTCATTTATCTTTCCAGATAAATATATCTGATGGCCATTTTTCTTGAAAAGAAAAGGTTTGCCAATCCACTGGAGCATTCATTATATGAGGATTTATATAGTTACTGAATAGGTTATCACGTCATGCAATACAATAATAAAAAGTGACACTCGGTCAAGTAAAGTAGATAAGTAGTTTTAAATTATAAAAGTGACACTCGGTCAAGTAAAGTAGATAAGTAGTTTTAAATTAGTTTCCAACAATTAACCACACAATATACACATGCACAAGACATTGATGTTGAGTTCAAACATAAACAAAAACAAACTTACCATCAATGCTGCAATTATCAGCATTAAATTTCATGAGTTTAACCGTTTTGTCATTGGATCCTGTAGCTACTAAATCTCCCATGGGACTCCAGGCTAAGCAATAAATAGAACCTTTGTGGTGTTTCGTGCGCTTGAAAAGAACAGTCGGTTGATAGGTTGTGTGGTCCTCCCTGAAGAGAAGTAAATACCATGTACAGTACTTCAAATTATCCTGAAGATGCATAGACTATATGTGCTTCCCCAGAGGTAAATAGGAAAAAATTATTATATTCATGATAAAAGTCGCACCCCTGATCCTCTCATCTATCCTGATTTTGAAAATCCCAGACACCAGCATATCTAGTCAAGCATGACACCCTATTTTGCTGAGCTCGAGAGGGTGACCATAATCTGAGCTAAACAATATGAGTTAAAAGGGCTTCAAAATACCCTGCTTATTCTTGCATCCTCTGCAACTATTTTGTAGCTAAAAAAAAATTTAAGGTGGCAGAGATTGCAAGACTACACTCTCTTTTCCTTTAAGTTGGCTCTTATGAAACTATGGGGATAAAGGTCTAGAATTTTTCTCTACAACACCAAATCTTTTAATAACAGTGTAATAGTAAAATGCTGGGGCATCTAATGTATAAAAAGAACTTTCCAAAAGAGTTTTCCTTTTACCACAGTTATATAGTACTAGATTATTACATTTAAAATATATAAGGAACCATCCTAGAAAATTGAATCTTTTCATCACAGCGAAATAGTACTGGACTGGGACATTTAGAGTTACGTACAGAACCTTTCAAAAAATGTCTCTCTTTAACAAATAGTACTGGACTGGAACATTTTAGGCCATTAACAGACTCACAATAATAACAGTCCCAATAATCCAGCATGGTTATACCTCTGTGATGTGGCATATCATGCATATAATGACCTCAGATGGTGATGTGTGTATGGGTATGTATGTATGCATGCATATCGGTGGTAAGGCTAACAACTCGTTTTGCTGAAATGAATACCACAAACACACACACTCTCTCTCCTAGATACGTATGATTATGAAGCCCCAGTGGGATTTCTATTGCTAATCTAATTAGTTATTAATATATGAGTATATTCATTCATATATATAGATACATGTACATGAACGTATATGTATATGTACCTACTTATTAATCTAATCTGAAAATTGTTATTTATATCTGCTTCATTTTGTCTGTAGTGTTTCTGTGGTAAAGTGGAGATTTAACTTAAATGATAGCACTCAACAGAAGCTATTGAAAATTATTATTACAAATATTACTCTTCATTCATAGTTGCAGAGGGCTCTCCTGCCATCAGTTAATTATCACTACTTGTAAGACATAATATATTACCCTCAATTAATAATTGCAGAGTGCTCTTCTGCCATCAATCAATTGTTACACTACATTTTATTCTTAATTACTTGCTATGATATTTAAAATGAATTGCAAATTCTATTAATATTTGAATTATACATGACCAAATATAGATTGTAATGCTTGACAACAGCAATATCACTGGGAGTGCCCATGTGCATATGTCCCCATTTACAGTTATCTGATTAATAATAATAAAAAGATATGTTACTGCTTTTATTATAAGTATTGCATATATGACCGAGGATATTGGCTTACTTTTAGCTTTAAAAAGTCAAACATCATAATCACAAGGCCTAATTCTATATTTTCATTTTGCCAGGAAAACACTGCTCTGCTTGAAAACAGAGGTTTATCATAAAGGAACAAAACAAATGAGGTAAATATAGTAAGGCCCACATCTTACGCAATTCTAAATTGTATGGTTTTGAACATACTACAGAGCTATTTTTGCATAGAACTTAAGTTGTATTAGGTAAAATTTAAGTAAAGTACTGTACAGTAATTTCAGTAATTTTAGTCATTTAACATATACGGGAGATTGGGAATAGGTTGTAAACAAATTATGTAGGCAATTTTATAAAAGAGTCTGGATCATAAGCAGTTTTTGAATGGCACAAGGTATATGGGGAACCATTTAGTAGCATAAGATACAGAGCCACTGTACTGATCAAAATGTATATTTTCATTAGATTTTGGAAATATCAAGAGTTATTATAAAAATATGTATGAATTTAAATAATAGCGTGTTTAATACTAGATAAATAAATACTGTACATTACAAAGATTAATTTTTTTGGTTTTCTTAAGTAAATTACTCACTTTCAATATTATATACACATTGCGCAATTTTCAATACACTGGAATAATGGAAACCAGTTCAAAATAAACTAGGAATGTAAAGACCAACAAAAATCAACTAGCATATTGTCAAGAGAATAAAAGCCATTCACAACTGACCTAAGTTCAGACAGCTTTGGGTAACCACATATACGTAGTGTTTTGGAATTTGAGCCAACGGCGTAGAAGCGGCCTGACGGGTGAAATTCTGCACAACGGACAGCCTGCACATCTTCCAAGGCAGTGACAGCCAAGAAACGTGGCTTGGCCTCCCCATCCTTATTGCCACTCTGAAAAAGAAATTAAAAAATCGGTCTCAGATAGAGCAATACTACAACGTGAAGGAGCCTATCAATATGTAAAATAAAATACCTGTACTGTAATACAAATACACTTATTATCTAATAATTTCCTAGCAAAGCATCAGCCTTAAACAACAATTTTTAAATATTTGCTGAGTAGGATAAAAGCTTACAGATATGTAAACTCAAGGAGGAAGATGAAAAGATATATAATGAACTGTAATCAATTGCACTATGACTACAGCTGCTGCTGTGCTCTTGACTCTTGTTTACTTCTTGTATATTCATTTTCAAGACTGGAGAAAAATACTGTTTAATTCATCATCATCATAATAATAATAATATTAATAATAATAATAATAATAAACTGACATTTAGAAATCCTAAACTGACTTCTATGTTCACAAAGATCTCTCCCAATTACATATAATACACTCATGCTGATGAAGTTTAAGTAAAATATATTTAACTCAGCCCATCTGTTAAGGCATAACAATGACACAGCATCTTTTTTCAAGAGAGGGAAGCAGGTGTTCTTAAAATAGCTTCAATGAATACACAAAAGCGTAATTCTGGGATCAAACACAATTGTGCGTAAAGGATTGAACATATGTTTTCAGATGCATTATTTTCATTTAAAAAACTTAGTTACGTGTCTACAACTTAGCCCTAAACAAATCAAACTACAACAAAGACTACAAGAAAAACATATTTTTAACTTGAGAAGATTGTATGTTTAGATACATTATTTCATCATAAAACCAGGTACGATTGTACATGTAATCCATACGCAACTCAAATCACAGCGAAAAAACAAAAGTTTGATATTCGTATCAGTCAACCTTCAAATCTCTATAAACGTATCTTTCTTAAAACAGGCAAGTGAGCCAGTACATATCATAAACGACAGGCACGTAGCATATTATCAGTTTGTCTAATAGAACTAAAAATCACTCATCTTTATAATTTAAGAGCAGTCAAAAAATTTATTCATAAATGAGAGCTAAAGGAGCTTAGTGCTAAAAGGTTAGAGCACATATTTAATAATAGCATACACAGTTAGCACGTTCCCTTGCTAAAGGAGGGCACGATGTTTAACTGCAACCAGATACAGATTGGATACAGTTATTTCCCAGTTAGTATTCCATTGAAGAATAATGAAATACAATAAAGTACAGTATAACACCTTTGCTTATGATGACGTAAGGAAAATTTGCATAAACTGAGAGCCAGATAGATGCTTATAAAACTTCAAACTATGAATCAAGTTGAGTACATGATGGAGACAGTTACTGACTAGTCAGTTTTCCAGTGAAGAAAAATCAAAATAATATATTACATCTTCTTGCTCACGACGTAAGGAAAATTTGCATTAATCATCAACCAGAGTTGAGGCAAACATAAGATTTGATGTGAACAAATTTAACAATTTCAGGAAACAAAAAATACAAAATATGAAGATCCATTGATGGATTTGCATTGGAACTATATTCAAGTTACTTATTTTACATGAATACTACTAAAATAAACTGTCTGGATATTAAATACATAACTCAAATTGCAGATGACTCAACACGGTAAGGCAAAAGAACACATAACTTGAGGACGATAACAACTTCCACATTCTACACAAAGAATAAACTTAAGAGATTTACCAAATATGCTTAAAAGATATACAAAAGCAAATAGAAAAAGAAGAATATCAACAATGAATCAACAAAAATGGTTAAAAATCTAGAATGTCATTTTATGCCCTCACAAAAAAGGTTAACAGCAATACTGCATAGCTGGAGACCCCAAACTCTACATACATGATATTGTTATAAGTAGTCTGCATGGTTATAATTAAAAATCTACAACTAACATGCTACGCACCTGTAACTGTGAATGTGTACATGTGCTTATACGATAAAGTTGGGATGATGTGATGTTATTTTACAAGTTCACATAATGCCACACACATGTAGTTTCAGATATATAAATGGTTACATGGTTGGGCTGGATAAGGTTATGTACAGCTAGATGGTTTTTGTTTATAAACATGGTTAAAATCATCACTTGCAGTTAAAATCATGTACCATTTGGCATATTTAATATATTCAAACGGATATAAGAACTCATTCTCTATGTAGGAACTACCATTCTTTTTCTTCCTCTTCTTCCTAAGAGACCAAAGAAATCAAAAGATTTCTGCAATGTCA
>JAXCGZ010009762.1:70000-83569 GCA_037179515.1 Halocaridina rubra | reverse complement strand
TCCCACCCATGGGGCGGGAGAAGGGGTAGTCATCAGAGGACTTAAACAGAGAATCAAGAGGTTAGAGGAAATGGTTACAAGCCTTGATGATAAAATTCGGAATATGGATGGAGAAATGAAAGAGAATGAAACACTCAGAGAACAAATAAGATCTTTGGAGGAAGCAAATAAAGCACAAGGGCAGGAGAGAAAGGAACTAGAAAAAAGAATAAAGAAGCTGGAAGGGGAAAAGAGTCAACTAGAATCTAGAATTTCTAATCAAGAAGATAAAAACAAACAGCTAAATGACAACCTAAAGGAATTAGATGTTAGTTCACTGCTATCTTCTGAGAGAGACGAGATTGCTGCTTGGAATGTTCAGATTAAGGAAAACATTGAACAGTTCAGAAAAGAGTTCCAGGAGCTGAATATGGAAAATGATGCCATGAAAACGTCCTTTGCTGATGCACTAAAGGGGAATGTGGCAGTAAAAGAGGCTGTAAAGGTGGTGGCACTGGAAAACATACAAACAGTTGACTATAAAGAGACAGTAATCGAAAAAATGAAAGACGTTGTGATGGAAAGGGCAAACCCACTCATCAGACAGGCACTTGATAAGGAGAAGACAGTGGTAATCTCAGGCATAAGTGAATCCCAGGAGCCAACATGGCAGGGGAGACTTGAAGAAAATAAAGCTAGGGTTGTAGACCTGATAAGAAAGCTTGGAGTAGTATGTGGTCCTGAGGATATTGTAAACATACACCAACTAGGTAAATATTCGAGGGAAGGAAAGCTGAGACCAACAAAAGTAACCTTTGAGAGAGGGGAGACATGTAGGGAAATATTGTTGAGAAAAAAAAGTCTAAAAGACCTTCAAGAATGCAAAGAAGTGTTCATTAGACGATACAGAACACAGGAAGAGATGGGAAAGATCAAAAACTTGTTGCAAGAGGCAAGAAGGTTAAATGATGAAAGAAATGAAGAAGAGAAGAAAAATTTTCGTTACGGAATACTTCCAGACAAAGGGGAGATAAAGAAGATAATGACAGAAGATCAGGGGATGGGGCCTCATTAAGATTGTTATACACAAATGCTGATGGATTAGCTGGTAAGGCAGTAGAATTAAAAGATAGGATTCACAACAGTAAGGCAGATATAGTAGCAATTACAGAGACTAAGTTGAGTGAGGACATAAACAGTGTCACAGTTTTTCCTAAGGGCTTCAGAATACTAAGGGTCGAAAGATCTGAGAGGACTGGTGGAGGGATAGCACTGCTCATAAGTGAGAGGATTCAAGTTGAAGAGATAAACTTGGCTATAGAAAGTGAGTTCAGGGAATTTCTTGTTGCTCGCATAAATACTGGGTCAGAGAGCATTATAATAACTGTTGTATACAACCCACCAAGGAACCAAAATAGGCTTGAAATTTATGAGGAAAGTCATATAGGTACGATTGAAGTCATAAACTCAGTTGTTAACATGGCGCGGGAGAAAAAATGTAGGATTTTGATTATGGGAGACTTTAATCATAAAGAGATAGATTGGATAAATCTTGACCCACACAGTGGTGAGGACTCCTTTGGGGCAAGATTCCTAGATTGCGTACAAGGGAATTTCCTACACCAACATGTAATGGAACCAACAAGAGCCAGGGGTGGGGATGAGCCATCACTACTTGATCTGGTGTTCACAGATAATGTGTTGGATATTGAAAATATTGAGTATGAACCACCAATTGGAAAGAGTGACCACTGTGTGTTGTTGATGGAGTATATCATTGAAGACATTCTTCCTGAGAGTAGAGGCACTGAGGACATGAGGAGGAACTATCAGAAAGGAGATTACATCAAAATGAATGAGCTTTTTGCAGTTATTGACTGGAGAACCTTATTTTACAACAAATCTGTACAAGAAATGTATGACATCTTTTGTGAGAAATATGGGAAGATTGTAGATTGCTGCATACCTGTCACCAAAGTAGGTGTAATTCATGCCAGAGAGAAATGGTTCGATAATGGGTGTAAAAGAGCTAAGGAGTGGAGAGACAAATGCTGGAAAAGGTATAGGAGGAGAAAAAACATAAATGCCTGGCAAACCTACAAAAGAGCAAGAAATGACTACCTAAGTAAAAGGAGAGAGGCAGAGAAAGATTATGAGAGGGACATCACCAGGAAGGCGAAAGAAAATCCCAAGCTTTTCCACAGCTTTATCAGAGGAAAACTGAAGGTAAAAGAACAGGTTTTAAGGCTAAAGAGAGCGGATGGAAGCATCACTGAGACGGACGAAGAGATCTGCAAAGAATTGAACAAGGAGTTTCAGTCAGTATTTACAGTAGAAAATACCCCACCCCCTCAGATTGCAGTGATAGAAGCTCAAGGGCCGGTATTAGAGAACATCAACCTTACAGCCACAGAGGTATGCAAAGCGCTGATGGATTTAGATGTTCATAAAGCTACAGGTCCTGATGACATATCCCCTCATGTGCTTAAAAAATGCGCAAACACAATATCAGTGGCACTAAGTATCATATTTAAGGAGTCATTGGAGTCGGGGGAGATTCCAAGATGCTGGAAACAAGCAAATGTGATACCTATCTTCAAAAAGGGAAGGAGGGATACGGCTCTGAACTATAGACCAGTTTCCTTGACCAGCATAGTTTGCAAAGTTATGGAGAAACTACTAAGGAAACATATCTCTCTTCACTTGGAATCCTTCAACTTTTTGTCAGTGAGGCAACATGGCTTCAGAGAAGGAAGATCAACAGTAACAAACTTATTAGAATTTTATGATGAGGTAAGCCAAATCTTACAGGAAAGAGAGGGCTGGGCAGATTGCATATTCCTAGACTTCCAGAAAGCGTTTGACACTGTTCCACATGGGAGACTTATTAGGAAGCTGCAATCAATGGCTAGAATAGGTGGAAATGTCTTGGAATGGATAAAAACTTACTTAGAAGGAAGGGAACAGAGGGTTAGAGTAAGACACTCAGTGTCTGAATGGAGAAGAGTTAGTAGTGGAGTTCCACAGGGTTCAGTTTTAGGGCCACTTTTGTTCCTTGTATATGTAAATGACCTACCAGAGTCTGTAAATTCATTCATGAATATGTTTGCAGATGATGCAAAGATTGTGAAGAAAGTAAAAAACGAGAACAATGGTAGAGAACTTCAGGAGGATCTAAATAATCTGCATGAGTGGTCAGAAAAGTGGCTAATGAAATTCAATACCTCAAAATGTAAGGTAATGAGAATGGGTACAAGTGCAAGAAGGCCCAAGCTTGACTACTCGGTGGCTGGAGTACAACTTCAGGAGACAGAAAATGAGAGAGATCTAGGAGTAAACATATTGGCAGATTTGTCTCCAGAAATACATATAAATGGCGTAGTAAGGGCAGCATATGCATTCTTATCAAATGTAAGGGTAGCCTTCAGGCACATGGACAAGGAAATGTTCAGAAATATTTATGTAACCTATGTGAGGCCAAAACTCGAATATGCAGCCCCCTTTTGGAATCCGCACTTGAAAAAGCACATAGCTAAGCTTGAAAAAGTTCAAAGACATGCCACAAAACTGGTGCCAGAAATACGCAATCTCGGTTATGATGAGAGGCTGAGGGAATTAGACTTGCCATCACTCGAAGCTAGAAGAGTAAGGGGGGATATGGTGACAGTCTTTAAATTCCTTCATGGTTATGATAGAGTGGATAGGGATCGATATTTCGATATGGCTGGCTCTAGAACTAGAGGTCATAGTTTGAAGCTTCGGAAGAAAACTTGTTTGCAGGATGTAAGGAAATACTTTTTCAGTGTAAGAGTAGTTGATAATTGGAATTCGCTAAGCGAGGAGGTAGTTAATGCTACCTCAATCCATAGTTTTAAGGACAGGTATGATAAGTATCACTAAGTCTAAAAATGGAACCGATCAGGAGACGGGAAGATACGAGCTTTGGGCTCTTTCCCGTAAACACAATTAGGTAATCACAATTAGGTAATCACACACACACACACACACACACACACACACACACACACACACACACACACACACACACACACACACACACACACACACACACACACACACACACACACACACACACACACACACTGTTCCACATGGGAGACTTATTAGGAAGCTGCAATCAATGGCTAGAATAGGTGGAAATGTCTTGGAATGGATAAAAACTTACTTAGAAGGAAGGGAACAGAGGGTTAGAGTAAGACACTCAGTGTCTGAATGGAGAAGAGTTAGTAGTGGAGTTCCACAGGGTTCAGTTTTAGGGCCACTTTTGTTCCTTGTATATGTAAATGACCTACCAGAGTCTGTAAATTCATTCATGAATATGTTTGCAGATGATGCAAAGATTGTGAAGAAAGTAAAAAACGAGAACAATGGTAGAGAACTTCAGGAGGATCTAAATAATCTGCATGAGTGGTCAGAAAAGTGGCTAATGAAATTCAATACCTCAAAATGTAAGGTAATGAGAATGGGTACAAGTGCAAGAAGGCCCAAGCTTGACTACTCGGTGGCTGGAGTACAGCTTCAGGAGACAGAAAATGAGAGAGATCTAGGAGTAAACATATTGGCAGATTTGTCTCCAGAAATACATATAAATGGCGTAGTAAGGGCAGCATATGCATTCTTATCAAATGTAAGGGTAGCCTTCAGGCACATGGACAAGGAAATGTTCAGAAATATTTATGTAACCTATGTGAGGCCAAAACTCGAATATGCAGCCCCCTTTTGGAATCCGCACTTGAAAAAGCACATAGCTAAGCTTGAAAAAGTTCAAAGACATGCCACGAAACTGGTGCCAGAAATACGCAATCTCGGTTATGATGAGAGGCTGAGGGAATTAGACTTGCCATCACTCGAAGCTAGAAGAGTAAGGGGGGATATGGTGACAGTCTTTAAATTCCTTCATGGTTATGATAGAGTGGATAGGGATCGATATTTCGATATGGCTGGCTCTAGAACTAGAGGTCATAGTTTGAAGCTTCGGAAGAAAACTTGTTTGCAGGATGTAAGGAAATACTTTTTCAGTGTAAGAGTAGTTGATAATTGGAATTCGCTAAGCGAGGAGGTAGTTAATGCTACCTCAATCCATAGTTTTAAGGACAGGTATGATAAGTATCACTAAGTCTAAAAATGGAACCGATCAGGAGACGGGAAGATACGAGCTTTGGGCTCTTTCCCGTAAACACAATTAGGTAATCACAATTAGGTAATCACACACACACACACACACACACACACACACACACACACACACACACACACACACACACACACACACACACACATTGCAGTAAACCATAAGCATTAATGATTTCTATATGACAGTACTATGAAAGTCCAACTTGTTTAGAGAGCGAAATATCTTTTCAGCTTCAAGGTATCAGGCGAGACCACTCTTGGTGTACTCTCGCTTGTTGCCGATGATGATCCTGTTAATGAAGATATCCTCTATGTTGCACTCAACATATTGTTAATACAAGTCCTGAGAGTATAATAGTTGTTTATTCTTTTTGTTGTTGTTGTTTTTTGTTTATTTACCTATTTATTTAGTTATGTACCTAGTTATGTATTTATTTTGTATTCTAATTGTTTATTAACGTATTTTTAAAATTATTCCGCTATATCGTGGGACGTAGTTCCTGGGTTTTACCTAGGAATCCCTGCTTTCATCTCCCCAATGTGACTTGCAAACTTTATCTACGCCAGAATCACCTACAGATAAGAGGTGGTCAGTGGCATCTCTCATGCGATGGCCTTTTTCTATGATAAATAATCTATATTCACTTCCTCATCTCTATCTTCAGTATTGACAAAAAATAACAGATCTTCAGCCGTCATTAAACCAGAAAAAAACATTGAGTTTGACTTTAAACATGACCCCTGACCTGCATCAAATAGCACGATTGTTCCTCAGGTCACTTTAATTAAAATTATATCTTAATATTGAAATATGAAAATCATGATGATAATGCTTGTCCCTTATGTTACGTAGAGAGATGGTTAGAGAATGGATAGAGAGATAGATAGAGTAGCCAAGTGTTAAAAAACAGGTTTTCTGTTGTAGGAAAGGTCACTCCACTTATGCATTAGAGGGTGTGGTCTCCCTTCATCATACATGGATGTATTCGCGTATGTACGCACTTTGTATACTCTTATACTTTTATAGTGGCCTTGCGACGCGAGTTCGAGCCCCCTGTTGGTCACAAAAGTTTTTCGTGGATTATAGTATTGTTAATTAATATCACAATTTCATTTTTACACACACACACACACACACACACACACACACACACACACACACACACACACACACACACAGGAAGAGATGGGAAAGATCAAAAACTTGTTGCAAGAGGCAAGAAGGTTAAATGATGAAAGAAATGAAGAAGAGAAGAAAAATTTTCGTTACAGAATACTTCCAGACAAAGGGGAGATAAAGAAGATAATGACAGAAGATCAGGGGATGGGGCCTCATTAAGATTGTTATACACAAATGCTGATGGATTAGCTGGTAAGGCAGTAGAATTAAAAGATAGGATTCACAACAGTAAGGCAGATATAGTAGCAATTACAGAGACTAAGTTGAGTGAGGACATAAACAGTGTCACAGTTTTTCCTAAGGGCTTCAGAATACTAAGGGTCGAAAGATCTGAGAGGACTGGTGGAGGGATAGCACTGCTCATAAGTGAGAGGATTCAAGTTGAAGAAATAAACTTGGCTATAGAAAGTGAGTTCAGGGAATTTCTTGTTGCTCGCATAAATACTGGGTCAGAGAGCATTATAATAACTGTTGTATACAACCCACCAAGGAACCAAAATAGGCTTGAAATTTATGAGGAAAGTCATATAGGTACGATTGAAGTCATAAACTCAGTTGTTAACATGGCGCGGGAGAAAAAATGTAGGATTTTGATTATGGGAGATTTTAATCATAAAGAGATAGATTGGATAAATCTTGACCCACACAGTGGTGAGGACTCATTTGGGGCAAGATTCCTAGATTGCGTACAAGGGAATTTCCTACACCAACATGTAATGGAACCAACAAGAGCCAGGGGTGGGGATGAGCCATCACTACTTGATCTAGTGTTCACAGATAATGTGTTGGATATTGAAAATATTGAGTATGAACCACCAATTGGAAAGAGTGACCACTGTGTGTTGTTGATGGAGTATATCATTGAAGACATTCTTCCTGAGAGTAGAGGCACTGAGGACATGAGGAGGAACTATCCGAAAGGAGATTACATCAAAATGAATGAGCTTTTTGCAGTTATTGACTGGAGAACCTTATTTTACAACAAATCTGTACAAGAAATGTATGACATCTTTTGTGAGAAATATGGGAAGATAGTAGATTGCTGCATACCTGTCACCAAAGTAGGTGTAATTCATGCCAGAGAGAAATGGTTCGATAATGGGTGTAAAAGAGCTAAGGAGTGGAGAGACAAATGCTGGAAAAGGTATAGGAGGAGAAAAAACATAAATGCCTGGCAAACCTACAAAAGAGCAAGAAATGACTACCTAAGTAAAAGGAGAGAGGCAGAGAGAGATTATGAGAGGGACATCACCAGGAAGGCTAAAGAAAATCCCAAGCTTTTCCACAGCTTTATCAGAGGAAAACTGAAGGTAAAAGAACAGGTTTTAAGGCTAAAGAGAGCGGATGGAAGCATCACTGAGACGGACGAAGAGATCTGCAAAGAATTGAACAAGGAGTTTCAGTCAGTATTTACAGTAGAAAATACCCCAGCCCCTCAGATTGCAGTGATAGAAGCTCAAGGGCCGGTATTAGAGAACATCAACCTTACAGCCACAGAGGTATGCAAAGCGCTGATGGATTTAGATGTTCATAAAGCTACAGGTCCTGATGACATATCCCCTCATGTGCTTAAAAAATGCGCAAACACAATATCAGTGGCACTAAGTATCATATTTAAGGAGTCACTGGAGTCGGGGGAGATTCCAAGATGCTGGAAACAAGCAAATGTGATACCTATCTTCAAAAAGGGAAGGAGGGATACGGCTCTGAACTATAGACCAGTTTCCTTGACCAGCATAGTTTGCAAACTTATGGAGAAACTACTAAGGAAACATATCTCTCTTCACTTGGAATCCTTCAACTTTTTGTCAGTGAGGCAACATGGCTTCAGAGAAGGAAGATCAACAGTAACAAACTTATTAGAATTTTATGATGAGGTAAGCCAAATCTTACAGGAAAGAGAGGGCTGGGCAGATTGCATATTCCTAGACTTCCAGAAAGCGTTTGACACTGTTCCACATGGGAGACTTATTAGGAAGCTGCAATCAATGGCGAGAATAGGTGGAAATGTCTTGGAATGGATAAAAACTTACTTAGAAGGAAGGGAACAGAGGGTTAGAGTAAGACACTCAGTGTCTGAATGGAGAAGAGTTAGTAGTGGAGTTCCACAGGGTTCAGTTTTAGGGCCACTTTTGTTCCTTGTATATGTAAATGACCTACCAGAGTCTGTAAATTCATTCATGAATATGTTTGCAGATGATGCAAAGATTGTGAAGAAAGTAAAAAACGAGAACAATGGTAGAGAACTTCAGGAGGATCTAAATAATCTGCATGAGTGGTCAGAAAAGTGGCTAATGAAATTCAATACCTCAAAATGTAAGGTAATGAGAATGGGTACAAGTGCAAGAAGGCCCAAGCTTGACTACTCGGTGGCTGGAGTACAACTTCAAGAGACAGAAAATGAGAGAGATCTAGGAGTAAACATACTGGCAGATTTGTCTCCAGAAATACATATAAATGGCGTAGTAAGGGCAGCATATGCATTCTTATCAAATGTAAGGGTAGCCTTCAGGCACATGGACAAGGAAATGTTCAGAAATATTTATGTAACCTATGTGAGGCCAAAACTCGAATATGCAGCCCCCTTTTGGAATCCGCACTTGAAAAAGCACATAGCTAAGCTTGAAAAAGTTCAAAGACATGCCACGAAACTGGTGCCAGAAATACGCAATCTCGGTTATGATGAGAGGCTGAGGGAATTAGACTTGCCATCACTCGAAGCTAGAAGAGTAAGGGGGGATATGGTGACAGTCTTTAAATTCCTTCATGGTTATGATAGAGTGGATAGGGATCGATATTTCGATATGGCTGGCTCTAGAACTAGAGGTCATAGTTTGAAGCTTCGTAAGAAAACTTCTTTGCAGGATGTAAGGAAATACTTTTTCAGTGTAAGAGTAGTTGATAATTGGAATTCGCTAAGCGAGGAGGTAGTTAATGCTATCTCAATCCATAGTTTTAAGGACAGGTATGATAAGTATCACTAAGTCTAAAAATGGAACCGATGAGGAGACGGGAAGATACGAGCTTTGGGCTCTTTCCCGTAAACACAATTAGGTAATCACAATTAGGTAATCACACACACACACACACACACACACATATATATATATATATATGCTTGTGTGTGTGTGTGTATTAACCAAACTATGCTTAGGGAAAGAGCGCTCTGCTCGTAATTCCCCGTCTCCTTAGTTGTTTCATTATACACTCACTAGCATATCATAATTTTTTTTCTTGATTTATAAATGTTTTAGCATGTACCGTTTCCTCACTTAGCGAATTCCAATTAGCATCTATTTTTGCACTAAGAATTGCTATCTCCCTTTCCGCAAAGAAGTATTCCTATGAAGCCCCAAGCTATGACCTCCAGTCCTAGAAACACCCATATCAAAACATCCCTCCCTATCGACTTAGTCAAATTCATGGTAAGTCCAACTCTTTCAGCCTTACCTCATAACTGACATTACGTATCTTTGCCCCCAGCTTTGTAAGATGTCTTTGAACCCTATCCAATTTAATCATATTATTTTTCAAGGGTGGATATCCGAAGAGAGGTGCATATTTAAACTTAGGCCTCACATTAGTCATGTCAATATTTTTGAATATTTCTTTGTTCAGTCTCAGTTTCTTGAAGTTCCTCTCCTGCCATTGATGACCTAAAAAATGGTTTCTTGTACTCTAGACCATTCTCTGACTTTACATATTGAAATTTTGATTCTCATTTGCCACTTGTCTAACCATGCATGCAGAGTATTTAAGTCGTCCTGAAATTCTCTACCATTATTTTCGTCTTTTACACTCTTCACAATGTCTGCATCATCTTCAAACATATTTGGCTATGCATCTACAGACTTCGGTGTCTAAGTGTGTTTGTATGTGTATAAATATATATATATATATATATATATATATATATATATATATATATATATATATATATATATATATATATATATATATATATTTAGATATATATATATATATATATATATATATATATATATATATATATATATATATATATATATATATATATATATATATATATATATATATATATATATATATATATATATATATATACACTTTTACACACAGATGCAAGTAATGAATAACGACTATGTTTGTATACAAGAATAGGCGTACATACAAGATTTAATTGATTCAGTTGGATTTATGCTCTCTCACGAATGAAACTATGTGCATGTATAGCCATATGGGTAGAGAGGTGTATATACATAAATAATACATACATGTACATATATTCATACATACATACATACATACATATGTACGAGTAAATATATACGATACATATATAAGTACATACTTATATACATACATGTATACATATTTATATACATACACACATGTATACATACTCTGACATATAGATACAATTGCGTATTGGGGCCATGTATACGTATGTGAATATGCGTGTTCGAGTTATGTGTCACAATAATAGCAACAGTAACAACTACAATAAATAAATAATAAACATCCTAATCATCCTCAACAACAATAACAAAAAGAAATGAACAAAAGCTTACAATAACAACAACAACAACATTAAAGGTTACAGAAGATTAAAAATATCAGAGAACAATTATATAGATCATAGGGAGTGCCTATGTGCATATCCTATGTATAATAATAATAATAATAATAATAATAATAATAATAATAATAATAATAATAATAATAATGATAATAATAATAATAATGATAATAATAGTTCCGGTTTTACGTCCCGGACTCCCTTTTCTACCAAGGGCTAGGACGGTTGCCTTCTTGCGAAGGACTTGTTTAGGCAGACGTAATCGTTACCCTGAGTGCATGCCCTTGCTAACCTCAGACCGTGACGGTGCGCGAACCCTCGACCTGACGCCTCAGAGTCGCGAACGCTACCGCTTGAGCCACGGTGACTAAAAAAAAAATAATTATAATAATAATAATAATTATTATTATTATTATTATTATTATTATTATTATTATTATTATTATTATTATTATTATTCCCCCTGACCTTCATTGACATCCCTCTTCATGTATTTCGTGTGTACTTGAGGTCATCATAACTGTCAACTTCAACAACTTTTATATTCATTTCCTCTGGCTGTAGTCCTTTTGTGGTCAGTGGGAGTGAGTGAATGAGTATGAGAGAATGAATTAGAGAATAAATGATCATGAGAGAGTGCACTCAGAGGGTAGTTATTGATTTAGTTTGTGGTGAGTGAATGAGTACGAGTGTACTCAGATTCTATATAAATATTCTTCCTAGTAGTAAGAGAATGAGTGTGATTGATTAAGTGTTTGTCAGGAAATGTGTGCATTCAAATGTGATTTGTATGACAATATTGCTTATGATGTGAGATTGAGTGAATATGAGTGAATAAACACGAGAGATTGCAGGAGTGCACTCAGTTGGTGATCGGTTTTACGTCACAAACTCCTTATTCTGCTAAGGGCTAGGACGGTCCATCTTGCGAAACACTTTGGATTGGCAAGTTTATCCGTTACCCTGAGTGAATGCCCTTTCTCATCTCAGACCTCGAGTCAGTCACAATATACTCAGTAGGTAGTTATATAAAACATTGTCCATGGTTAGAGAATGGATGTGAGTGCGCAATGGTAGCCATATAAAAAAGGTTTTGATTAAATACAGACACATACATACACACATTCACACACACATAAACGCACATATATCGGGTATCCAATAAAATGTACTCACATGTGAGTACATTTTATTCTGACACCCCGTCTGTGTGTGTGTGTGTGTGTGTGTGTGTGTGTGTGTGTGTATACACACACTATATTATTATTTTGACTACGAATTACCTTAGCGCTTACGATTATTTTACTTACTCATCTTCAGTTACCTCTGAAGATGAAAAGATGAATATACTCGTTAGCGCAAAGGTACTCTGTTATTTCTCTTATTTTTCCTTCATAGATAGATATATAGATAGATAAATAGATAGATAGATAGATAGATGGATAGATAAATAGATAGATAAGGATCAGTAGCTTAGTAGGTATAGAAAGCTCTTAGGAAAATACAAAAGAAAATATGATAAATGTGAAGAGTAGAAATAGATAATATTATCTATTTTTACTTATCTTAGATATTAATACCACGCAAGATTTTAGTTTTTTATTAATATCATCTTAATTCGAATTATATATATATATATATATATATATATATATATATATATATATATATATATATATATATATATATATATATATATATATATTTCTAGCTTCTAGAAGAATATAAAATACATGTTTCCTTATTCACTAACCTAACCTATATGCTCTTGTTAACTTTGAAATTCAATCAAAAAATCATATTAATTTCAGTATTATATATTTAAATGTGAGCAGTTCTTATGAAATTTTGGTGTGTTTATAATCTTCACTGACCTAACCTAACCTAACCTAACCTAAGATTAACGTTTTATTTAGTGAGGAAAAACTTTATTGTTTAGGGTTATATATTTTATTATCTCTGAAACTATATATATATATATATATATATATATATATATATATATATATATATATATATATATATATATATATATACACACACACACACACACGATAATTTTAGCATGGTATATATTCTTATATCAATAACTCAATATTTTAATATATGTATCTTACCTTGATCCAGTGACGAAGAAATAGACGAAGAGGGAGTAACGTCCAATGCAGTGTTGGAGGGCGAGGAGGGAGGTGTTGGAGGATAATTCGTTGTCGGTGCGGATGGTGATGTTGGCGACTCCGTTGCAGCTACTGTGGGAGAGGAAGATGCATTGTGAGTGTGGGATGTAGGAGTCGAAGGTTGCCACGGTGCCGCACGAATCGACGTTGGGGTTCGAGGACATGTGATGGACGTTGGAGTGGTTGGAGTATTAGAACGACTGAGGGAGGTCGGGGTAGGAGGTAACTGATGGTGAGTTGGAGGTGTTGGAGGTAGACTGTTGGATGTAACGGTGTCTTGGGGGTATATTCCATTAGGTGTGAGGTTCATGGTCATGTCTTTGGGATTCAGAGGTGGCGTCGTTGGGAGACCATCAGTGATAAGGCGAGACCCAAGGAGGGTGGAAGGCTCTCTTTGCGGACTCGTTCGAGGAGTAATATCCTCTCTCTCGGGTTGTGGGATAAGCACTTGATGACACCCTAAATTGGTGTCCTTGATTTCTGTTTGATGGTTGGAAGTGAGTGATGGATGACTATTATTA
>JAXCGZ010009762.1:55000-62500 GCA_037179515.1 Halocaridina rubra | reverse complement strand
ACTTGAATTAGACCTTGTCGAGTGGGGCGGCGAAGGCTATATAATTTACCCCACTTAAGGAGAGATTTGTGATATTCTTAATTTTTGTATATTGAGTTAGAGATATGAGAGGTCTGTGGCTCTTTACAACAACTACAACAATAACAGCAATAATAATAATAATAATAATAATAATAATAATAATAATAATAATAATAATAGTAATAATAATAATTCGTAGACGATAATCGGTTTGCTTTGAAAACTGGTGTAGATGCCCTAACTTGGAAGTGAATTGCGAGTTGTCTAATTTCTTTTTCTTTCAGTATAGTTTTCCTTGGGTTTCAAGCACTTTTTATTACACATCACACACACACACACATTTTCCTCCATAAACATTTAAGGATTTACACTGTACATTTAGAAGTTTGGAAATGCTATCACGATGTTCTAAATATTTATATATTTGTATCACACACACACACACACACACACATATATATATATATATATATATATATATATATATATATATATATATATATATATATAAAAATTCCTCACTTAGAAATATATAATGAAAAAACAAGATGCTTAAAATTTGTACCCTTTACCAGGCCTCAGGAGCACCTGATGAGGCCCTGTGGAGGGCGAAAACTTTTAGGATCTATAGTTTTCCTGTATACAATTCTAAGTTTGGATTGATCTATATGTTATTGTCTTCTTGTCATGAAGACTATACACACACATACACGCACTAGAGGTCATAGTTTGAAGCTTCGTAAGAAAACTTCTTTGCAGGATGTAAGAAAATACTTTTTCAGTGTAAGAGTAGTTGATAATTGGAATTGGCTAAGCGAGGAGGTAGTTAATGCTATCTCAATCCATAGTTTTAAGGACAAGTATGATAAGTATCACTAAGTATAAAATGGAACCGATCAGGAGACGGGAAGATACGACCTTTGGGCTCTTTACCGTAAACACAAGTAGGTAATCACAATTAGGTAATCACACACACACACACACATATATATATATATATAAGCTAAGATTGCCACTTACCAGCATCTAGGCCTATGTCGCAACGCATCGCAATCACTCTTTATATTCGAAATAACAGATTGAAAAATAAACTAATTTCAAAGAATAATCTTTCCAGTTTTGTGTAATAATTAGTTCTTCGTGAAGAGAGATTCAGTTATACGTGTGAATGCCCGAATCACGAATTTGAAAATGACAAAACTACAGGATGGAGGGTTATGAGAGAGACCAAAAACTTACACAATCGAAAGTTTAATATTTTCCAAGAAAGTTTTGTTTATAATACTTTCTACGTAATTTCAGTTCAGAGAATTTTAAGACATTTTCGGAAGTCATATAAAATATTTATACATATAATAATTATATGCCGTTTTTTTATGCATATATTTTGTCTATGATGCACACACACATACGCACGCACACATACACACACACACGTGCTCACACACACATACACAAACACAAGTAGATATTACAATTAGGTAATTACACACAATCATCCTGGTAACAACTTAAAATAAAGTCAAGTAATACATGCTTTTGCATTTTGGCGTAATAAATGAATAAATAAATATTTGAATATATAAATAAACAAATAAATACATAAAATATATATAAGAAGAAGAGTTATGATATGCATCACAGGACAGACTCATCATTCTGGAGAAAGGATCATCACAAGCATGCATGATACGGCCTGTGATAGACCATGTCGAACCAACAATCTTTTTTTTTGGTCCGGTTTTACGTCACGGACTCCCTTTTCTACCAAGGGTTAAGACTGTTGCCTTCTTGCGAAGGACTTGTTTTGGCAGATGTAATCGTTACCCTGAGTGCATGCCCTTGCTAACCTCAGACCGTGACGGGGCGCGAACCCTCGATCTGACGCCTCAGGGACGCTACCGCTTGAGCTATGGTCGAACCAACGATCTTACTTCAGAAAAAAAAAAAAAAAAAAAAAAACATACAAGGAAAGATTTGAAATTTAGTGTCTACTTTTTTTAGTTCAGACTTATAGCTTGATCTCTACACTAGTTTTTCCTCTATTGTTGCCCTTTTTATGATCTGGTCTATATACAAAAGGCATTTTCCCCCTTAAGAGTGGAATTGGCTGAGACAAAGCAAAATATTGACTCTTTGTAAGAGGAAAATACAAAGGAGGGGATTCCCAGTCCCCTCGCTTCTCCCTAAGTAGTCGACTTTTATGACACGCAGGGGAACACGAAAGAGAGATTATCGCCCTCTTCCAGATTTTTTTTATTATTATATAAGATATAATCTATGTGCACAAGATGTCTGACTGTTTAAGTCTAAAAATAAGTCCTTCGCAAGAAGGCAACCGTCCTAGCCCTTGGTAGAAAAGGGAGTCCGTGACGTAAAACCGGAAGAACTAACTACGTATATGTGTGCATGAATGTATGTATTTTGTGACATTTTTATATTTTAATTTTGCTATGAAACCAAAAGAATTGATACAGCGGCTATATAAATATTAAACTGCCATATATAAAGTTAGTATCCACGGCTGTGTTCTCTCGAGACTATCTTGTACCTTCAGGATTTTGTGACTTGTTAAAGGGCAGAATTTCCAGTCTTTCAACGCTTATTCAAAGAGAAAAAAAATAAAAATTTGTACATTCTCGTAATTACGTATTGTAGTCATTCTTGTGAACGCACGCTCAAGCAATTTCCCAATAAGAGCCAAAACGAATTCGTGAATTGTGATTGACGAATGAAATCTTTTCGTGCGTTTTTTTTTTTTTTTAAATCTTCGTGCGTTTTTTTTTTTTTTTTTTCCAAAACTTATTGATACTTGTTACTATGCTGTTTGTGTCGGAGGACTTAGGCAGCCGAGTGGTTAGAATACTAGCTTCGCGATCAAGACCACTGTGGGTCGTTAGGAAAGGCATCTAGCCTTGATTCCTCAGTAACACTGTTTTCACCCTCATCATGGGGATTAATAGCGATAAATAATAAATAAATAAACGCGATGTTGTAGGTGTCTGATATCTCTTTTAAGGGGGGTTTATACGGTCAAACGGTTCGTCGAACGCGGTTCGGCAGACAAGTGTTTGAAGTGATGTTCGAACGTGTGAACGGGGTATTTGGTTGTCGAACACGTTTGTCGAAAATGTTCGACGACCAAATACCCCGTTCACACGTTCGAACATCACTTCAAACACTTGTCTGTCGAACCGCGTTCGACGAACCGTTTGACCGTGTAAACCCCCCTTTACTGTCTGTCTTTTTTTCTCTCTAAGCTAACAGAAAGTGCTAGCTATGAACAGACATAACAACATTGTCTGTGAATTAGGCCGCTTTCACACCAAACTGGGACGTCGCACGTAGCATGCCACGTGGCACGCCAGTTGAAAACGAACAAATGGAATATATGAAACCTTTCACACACAAGTGGTGTGACATGTCCCATTTGCCACTTCTGTATGAAAGGTTTCATATATTTCCAGATGATCGTTTTCAACTGGTGTGCCACGTGGCATGCCACGTGCGACGTCCCACATTGGTGTGAAAGGCCTTATACATTAAATTGCTTAGGAGTATCCGCTACTTTGTTTTTGTTCCGGTTTTACGTCACGGACTCCCTTTTCTACCAAGGGCTAGGACGGTTGCCTTCTTGCGAAGGACTTGTTTTGGCAGATGTAATCGTTACCCTGAGTGCATGCCCTTGCTAACCTCAGACCATGACGGGGCGCGAACCCTCGACCTGACGCCTCAGAGTCGCGGACGCTACCCCTTGAGCCACGGTGACTAGGCGTATCCGTTACATGTTGACAAAAATAACGTGATATCTCTGTCACTGAGTTGATGACGTAGGAATAGTCTCGGTAAAGCTCTGTTTCTCTTAAATTTTTATTTGGGGGAAAACACAGCCGTGACGTGTGAAATGTTGTATGTTCGTGCGTGCATTTATCGTGTTTTGTGTTTGTTTATTTGTCCAAACACAATCATGGTGTGTGATTTTTTTTTGTTATTGTTTATATGTGCATATATCGTGTTTTGTTTGTTTATCTCTCCAAGCAGTCATTGCAAATAAAATTTTATTTTTTTAAAGGTGCGTTTATCGTTTTTATATGTTTGTTTATTTGTTCAAACACAGCCCTGGTTCTGAAATGTGTCTTTGTTTATGCGTTCATTTATAGTGTTTTATGTTTGTAGATTTGTTGTTTATGGAAAAGTTTTCAAATTAGGTTTTTTATTCATCTTATTGCAGGACGCATTTAATTAAAAGTTTGTAAAAACAACAAAGTCAAATTATACATCTTTGTTTAGTAATTCGTTTGAGTAGTCACCGTGGCTCAAGTGGTAGCGTCCGCGACTCTGAGGCGTCAGGTCGAGGGTTCGCGCCCCGTCACGGACTGAGGTTAGCAAGGGCATGCACTCAGGGTAACGATTACATCTGCCAAAACAAGTCCTTCGCAAGAAGGCAACCGTCCTAGCCCTTGGTAGAAAATGGAGTATGTGACGTAAAACTAATAGATATGACTGAGAGGAAACGTGTGATGGGAGAAGTTACATGTAGCGGTGAAAGGCAGAGACTAGGGAAATACTGCGACCCCACATGAAAGTAGGATTAGAGTGTTGGAAAAGAAGAAAATCAATATAAGTTTATGAACCACAGAAAACGGTGACATGAGGCCAGAAAATAACACATTGATATACTGAACCCTAAAATAAAAAAAAAAAATCAAATATATGTTGTGGGACTGTTGTATTTTAATATAAAAGTACTTTTTATGAATATAAAATCTTTCCCTATTATGAAAAATGGAAAATAATCATTAGCTTTAGAGAGCATTATTATTATTATTATTATTATTATTATTATTATTATTATTATTATTATTATTATTATTATTATTATTATTATAAGAAGTATAAATGATGGAATAAGAGGTATGATTATATTATTTATTTTTATATGTTTACATGTATGTATATAATGTGGTCGCTGTGGCAAAGTGGTAATGTCCGCGAATATTGTGGTTAGTTTATGTTGTAGATCACAATATAAAGAATAGATCGCATACCAGAGTAGATTTATGACACGTAGATAACAAGCTAAAGTAGGACCTACCATATATATATATATATATATATATATATATATATATATATATATATATATATATAAAATATATATATATATATATATATATATATATATATATATATATATATATATATATATATATATATATATATATAACTTATTTTTTAGTGTGACACCGGGACAGGCAGAAACTGCCCTCATCAATAAAGGCCCGGGCACGAGAAAATACCAAGACGAAGGAAAAGAAAAAGGTTAAGGACAAGGCAAAGATGAGGCAATGTCACAAAAAGGAAAACGACAGACAGAAAAAAACAGTCAAAGTACAATGCGATACAAAATGTAAAATAATTATTTGTATGCTGTGTAATGATAGAATAAGCAGATGTCTATTACATCACAATCAAACATTACCTTAGATAAACAGATCGATAGAGAGAGAGAGAGAGAGAGAGAGAGAGAGAGAGAGAGAGAGAGAGAGAGAGTCCATAACATAGTGGAAAGTTCAGATTCTCAGAAACCGTTAGAGAGAGAGAGGATGAGAGAGGACTACGTGGGCGTGTGTACGCGAGCCTCGTCTTCCATATCAATTCCTCGGAAAATTGTCTTGAAAAAATTGTCTTTTAAGTCTGGTCTTGATGCAACGGACATTACAACAGTTATGTATGCTTATTGTGCATGCAAGCACGCAAACGCCTACACCCACGCATATATTTACGCAAAAAGTATTTTAAAATTTTTGGTTCCGTTTTAAACACTTCGATAAATACAAAAATTTGTCATCTCTCTCTCTCTCTCTCTCTCTCTCTCTCTCTCTCTCTCTCTCTCTCTCTCTCTCTCTCTCTCTCTCTCTCTCTCTCTTTTAGCAGACTGTCTTTTATACCTCCAGTTGTAAATTCTGTTGTGTTTTTTCTTCAGATTTTAATACACTCACTCTAGTTTTCTTTTCGCTCTGTTTGGTACATAGGGTCGATGGTTAAGCGGTCTGTTGTTTATTAGGTTCGCAATTGTGCATATACAGTATATATATATATATATATATATATATATATATATATATATATATATATATATATATATATATATATATATATATATA
The DNA here is from genome assembly GCA_037179515.1 of Halocaridina rubra. Lineage (NCBI taxonomy): Eukaryota > Metazoa > Arthropoda > Malacostraca > Decapoda > Atyidae > Halocaridina > Halocaridina rubra. Next base: position 56,312 of record JAXCGZ010009762.1, on the reverse strand, counting down.
TATATCGATAGATAGATAGATAGATAAATAAATTAAGAAATAAGATAATCCATTTCTCTATAGATCAAATTCTATCTCATGAGTATTTTTAAACGTTATTTAAACATCAGTGATTACGCGTCACAAAGTACACCTTGTAAGCTATCAAAATAGTAGCTGGAAATCTAGTATAATGCTATCGTAAAAATATTAGCTTTATATATATATATATATATATATATATATATATATATATATATATATATATATATATATATATATATATTGATTGATTGGACTTAGTAGTCGCCGTGGCTCAGTCGGTAGCGTCTCCGACTCTGAGGCGTCAGGTCGAGGGTTCGCGCCCCGTCACGGTCTGAGGTTAGCAAAGGCATGCACTCAGCGTAAGGATTACATCTGCCAAAACAAGTCCTTCGCAAGAAGGCAACCGTCCTAGCCCTTGGTTGATAAGGGAGTCCGTGACGTAAAACCGGAACCGATTGATTGATTGGACTTATTGAAGAGCTCGATATCAAGTCTTCCTTTAGTCGGTTCTTGCGCTATGCTTGCATCCACACAGACTATTTTTGCGTATATTCGTTACGCATCTCATTATTATCCCTTCACACTCCTCCCTCCCAATCTCTGTTTCTCTTTGTTTTCTTTATCGTAATTATTACGACTCTTCATTACTTTTTCCATTCATACAGATTTTTTTTTCTAATATTCTCGTATTTCTACCATGTTCCTAAACTTCTACTTTGTCTTAAATGTCTTCTCGATGCCCGGGCCCGATGAGAGCAATATTCTTTGCCCGCCTTGGTATCTATCTATCTATCTATCTATCTATCTATCTATCTATATATATATATATATATATATATATATATATATATCTTCATTTCTACTAAAATTCATACATATTACTCAATCAATCAAGGCCTCTGTAAGTATACCAAATATAGGCCCAAAAGATTCGCGGCTTTAAAAACGCCAACCGTTTTCAGTTGTCGTTGTTAAACGTATCTGAAATCTTTATTAAAAATGCTTTGTGCTTTCTATATATACTAATAAATGTATGATTACGAAATGCAGCTTTAAAGAAATGAATTGAATCTTAAATTTTAAAGGTCTTACAGTTTTCTCTCTCTCTCTCTCTCTGCGGATTGTATCACGGTCACATTGTTTTTTCCTGCGACATTGTTTTTTTAAGATGTTAATTACTACGAAATAGCATGGATTGTATAAAAAAATTGTGATTAATTGTAATTATGTATAGTTTTATTCCTCAGCTGCACAAAAAAGCTAAAAATTGGCTTTGCTTAAAAATTAT
>JAXCGZ010009762.1:22500-50000 GCA_037179515.1 Halocaridina rubra | reverse complement strand
CTCTCTCTCTCTCTCTCTCTCTCTCTCTCTCTCTCTCTCTCTCTCTCTCTATGTATCAGTCTTTCTTAAACTCTCAGCTCTGATTTACAGCGGAGATCTTAGTGGGGAGCCAAAAATTTAGCAAAATTAAATACTTCAGAGTGACAGTTTCTGGCTATATATTTATTTTCTCTTCCTGATGGCACTATTGCCTGCGAATTTTTTTTTTTTTTATTCAATTTTCTAAACATATTATTACTCCAGATAGTTTTTACTTTGTCCTGGATAAGTCACATAATTCAAATGTAAAAAAATGTATCTAAGAAATTGGGAGTTCTGTTTTGTTTTCGTAATTTGTTGTATCCGTTATTGATGAGAATACAGCTCTCACATCTAGGGTGTTTCTTCTGATAATTTTCTTCTTGATAGGGTTGCATCTAAGGACATCAGATTCATTAATGACCCCTCTCTTATATCTAATCTGGACTCTCTTCTCTTCGCTGTAAGGTATCATCTTTTTCTCTTTTCTGTTAGTACAACTTTCATCGCTGCTCTGATGAGTTGAGGAGTTTCATTCCTCCATTGCTGGTGAGGTTATGTAACACCACCAAGCGGCCTCGTCACACAGGCACTGTGTGATTTCTAAGTCGCGAAATGGTCGGTGCAATGATTGTTTCGATCATTCCCCCTCCAGACTCTGGAACTCTCTTCCTTCTTCTGTCTTCTCTAACTCATATGACCTATCTCCCTTCTAAAAACTGATCTATCAGCTTTTCAGATCACAACCATTCCACATTCCTATATCTTCATTACTGTCGCTGTTGTTCAGCCTGGTCTTTTCCTATTGTTTATTATTCTTTTATTTCTGCATTGTCCTTAAGCCGATACTTTTCCTTCGTCTCAGTGTTTCTTGGTGCCAGATTCCGTTGGTATTTATTTTTTTCGGCCTGTCCCGGCTGTCACGCTCAGTATATATATATATATATATATATATATATATATATATATATATATATATATATATATATATATATATATATATATATATATATATATATATATATATATATATATATATATAATGGTCTTTTCCAAGAAAGTTCCATCAACTAGTGAGTATTCAACTGCCGTCCACCAAGTCTTCCAGAAACTCTTGTCAAAGAATCATTTTTGAAGGAGAGGTTTGTTACCTCAGTTGAAGATGCCTCTTTTTATACTCTTCTACTGGGACATTCGAAGCATAGTGTTTCTCAAGACCTGTACAAATCTTGCAATGTTCTCTGATGCCATTTTTGTATATTAAATGTCAAGAATTGCCCTCCTTTAGTGTGTATATATATATATATATATATATATATATATATATATATATATATATATATATATATATATATATATATATATATATATATATATATATATATATATATATATATATATATATATATATATATATATATATATATATATATATATATATATATATATATATATATATATCCTTAGGTGTACGTGTTTAATTTTCTGAATAAGCAGGAGCTAGGAAATGACCAAAATAATCCATATCTCTTCCACATTATCAATTTGAAGAAAAATGTTTTAACTATGAAAGCTCAGTTCACTTAACCCTAAGCATTTTACTAATCACAGACGCATTCCAGTTGATGAATAATATTATCGCAAAATTAATGAAAATTTAATTATTATTATTAAACTATTATCATAATTATTATACACTTTCTAATTCTCTCATGTTAAGAAATCGCAAGTGGTAAAACTTTATCTTTAGAAGTTATTATTATAATTGTTACTATTACTGTACACTTTCTAATTCTCTCATATTATGAACTCTAAAGTTGTAAAATTTTATCTTTAGACGTTAATATTATTATTATTATTGTCTGTATTTGTCTTGTCCCTATAATCACGAGCTCTAGAATTTTTTTTTTTTTTTTCAATGTATCTTAAATCCTACAAAGGAAGTTGGAGCAGTCTGGGCCACCGGAAGGTGACCTACTCCGTTAACTGCAGGCAGTGAGTGTTGCTGTTATATGGTTATCCCAAGCTGACATAGAGGAAGAGGTGCCGTTGGAGAGGATGACTCTGCTCGTGATGAAAAAGGCAAGGACTTCCTTGGAAGCCATTGGTTTTTGTTTAACCCATTCGTATTTCAATTTTGTTTTCTTAAATACCGTCAGTCTGGAAATGACATACAGATATGTTAGCTATGTTTTTCTCTACATACTCTTTATGTTTTCAGTCGCTGTGGCAAGGTCCGTTACACAGTCTGTTTTAGTAGGCTGACATTATTATTATGTAGAAACTATTATTAAGAGTAAGGTTATTATAACCATATTTACAAGTACTTCAGTCTTCCCAATGGCATAACCATGACCCATATCACTAATAGATGTTGGGCTGGTAACCATACTCTTACAGGTGGGAAGTTCCACAGACGGTCATTGACACTTTTATACCCGTTCACTTGCTTATCCCTTCATGACCTTGTAAATGATACTGATATTGGTTAAATTTGTTGAGCTCATGGAAACGTACACAATATGATTTCCAAATTTGCTATTAATGTGTAAAATGATATTTTATTGTTGGAATTGGATATCAAGTAAAAAAAAAATGAATTAGAAAAATAAGTTCTGTCATGAAGCTCCTCAGTATAAGCTCATATGTATTATGAGGATTTTGGAAAATCTTTTTTTCTATTAGTGTATATTTATCTGAAGGGAATCCTGTTATATCACTGAAGGCTGTTGAAAGTACAGTATTTATTATTTTATTTTGTTACAAAGAAAGGTTTCCAAAAGATAATTATAAACTTGAAAGAACATATTCTTTTTCGAAATCCAAGTTTGTTCTTTCGTTCTATGACAAGTAAAAAATTTAAAATGGCGATGTAGAGGACGTTGGATGGACATTAATAACATGTTTTATAGTCCCTATCAAATCATCAGACATAATATATATACTAGCGGAAATAACTGGGTGGCCACAATAACCGTTGTGATACCACAGCTGAAAGGGCATTTGGACTTAAATAGGACTGTCCAGGGCAGTTTGATGTAAAGTTTTCCTTCAATTACGATTCTTTTTCTATGCCTACATCAACACCGAATATTCTTGTATATTTGTTACACATCTCTTATTATCCCATCACATCTGACAAGTCATAACACTCCTCATCTCTGTTCCTTTTTACTTTAAGTTTACTTAGTGCCCAGGCTTGATGAGGGCATATTTTTTTTTTTTGGGGGGGGGGCCTGTCCTGGTGTTAAAAAAAAAATGGCAACAGGGCTCATCATATCCTGTCATTCCTTACTCCAACCATCATTTGTTCTGTGGCGCACAATGACATATCAGGGAGCATGGGATGTCTTGCCTTATGTTTCTTGTCGCCTTTGGTTAATTTATCTCAAATTTTAAATATAAAGGCAGAATTCTTTCTCCCTGATGACTGGGAGCTATCCCTTCAAGTCACCCTCTTCTTAATAACAGCCACTGACACTGAAAAGTGCCTTCGTAATCCTACTCCTACTAATAAGGATTAACATAAGACAAAGTCTCAATCACCTTTTTCCTAATAATAAAATAAAATAAAATAATAGCTTCCTCATTCTTTTCCAAATTAAAACAGTACCTTCCCTATGTGGATTATTTGGTGATCAACATTATCTACATCATTACATGTCATACGGAATTGCAGACTGAATTCCAACTGATGGCATATTATGCAGAGTAGTATTTAAGCTTTAGTGCAGCCTTCTTGAATAGACTGCTATTGTCATATCTTGTACACCAAGCGAATTCACATAAATACGAATCCAAAATGGAAAGGTGAGCATTGCAACAATGTTTGGTAGGAAGTGTAAAGCAATGCCACTTGCTCTAAATTTGCTGAGTGTGATAGTTCCTACTTGGGGAGTGTTCTTATATTCAGAAATATCATTAACAACATAAGAGTATGTTCACCTTAATTTAGTAATCATCATACTCTATTAGCCATATTAGCACCTGTCCACTATATTACTAACTATTGTTTTGGGCGTATATATGACACACATATGTTGCGTGGAATGTGTAGTTTTACTGGCTGTTTTCATTTGACTCTGGATGTCTCTTTTCATCTACTTACATTACTAACCAAGTAATGATTTCTCCTTTTTTTTTTTTTAAATACTGTCTGCCAGACAGTATATAATAACTATTTCATGTTTTAATCTACTTGCTATATTCTATGCTGGACTATTAAGCTTCATAATAATGATTTAATATGTATACTTTCATAATTTAAGTTTTCCTTTTATTATAGAGCACAATTACTCTTTATGTATAAGTATGATGGTTGATATGTGTTACAAGCTCTCTAAGGTATAAGAAGTACATTATATTGTATGGAAGGACCAAAGGAGTTATCAGTATTATATCGTTTCAGGCAAACATCACAGATCTCTACATATGAAAACAGCATAGATAAAACACCAGGTAACATGTACTTTGTGACACCAATATATAATTTAGACCATAACGTGGATAATATATGCAAATATTCACATCTGGAAAAAGTAAACTTTTCTGCTTTCAAACATACATAATAAATAATACAGCAAGTTAATATATTTGCCTCTGTAAATGTATTTCTGAGAATAACTAACATCACTGAGTCTGTATCATCATAAGCAGCACTACAGAATATAAAACAGAACACTAATATTCTGTTACAGTAACAAACACTGATTCTGAAGGTCCCTAAACACTATCCAGGTTAACTACTACATCATAAGCTGCAATTATGAAAACTAAGATGAGTTATGAAATAAAAATCATAAAGTTAAAGTTAAATACTTGAGTTACAAATATCTCTCGTTGGAAAATGTGATTATTTTTTCTGCAGCATTATATGACAGATACATACTGGCTCCTATAAGTGTTTCTAGTTTCAATAGCCATCCAAAATAAAAGCTTTACATGTTTAACTGCCAGAAATTCATACACAAGATATTTCATCATTAAACACTTTAATATATATATATATATATATATATATATATATATATATATATATATATATATATATATATATATATATATATATATGATTCTTATTTTACGAGAAACATGAATATTGTAAATTTGTGAATGGTTATGGCTACGTAAGAAAATTGAAAGGAATTTTGAGATTCTTAGTACATAGTACTTTCAAGTGTATAACTTATCTTAAAGGAATCTGAGTTTTACAAACGAATGAGGTGATATACATACATACAGAAAACAGGAGAAAAAAGGAAATTAGCAACCCAAAAAAGGAAGTCATGTGCTAGATCATACCATCATATTTTTTATGCCTTTGGTGAAGGTGCGAAAACAGGTAAATTAGATACGGTCAGTGGTAGGAGGAAACGGGAACATATTAAATTGCTAAATATAGTAATAACAGTGAACAAAACACACTAAATTTAATAATAATAATAATAAGTAATAATAATAATAATAATAATAATAATAATAATAGTAATAATAATAGTAGTAATAATGATAATAATTATAATAGAAATAATACTAACCAACAATAACAACAGTCCAAAACTAAGGACAAAATAATGATATACACAGTAATCATGAAAAAACAAAAATGCAAAAAACAATAATAATGATAATATTAGAAATACTAACAATAATATTAGTATAAAGCTAATAATATATTAATTATGAAATTATAATAGTAATGGTAAAATAATAGTAATATTAAAAGAAAAGAAAATACTTAATAACAAGAAATTTTTCATGTAAGAATAAATCAATTATTGATGAAAAGAATATTATGTTATTTCCAAAATTACCTTTTTTCAAACTTGAATGAATCATACAGTACTTAATAATATGGGATCAATTACAAATAAATCATGACTTAATATTTCGGTGCTCGGTTAAGTTAATTATTGCATATTACAAGATGTTTCTAGTAATGATATCAATACTTCTTACTAGATAAAAGCCTTGTTCAAGTCAATATGGTGATTGCAATCAGCATAATGCTTGAACAAAGCACTGGAAGACTGACAGTTTCGAACATTATACAGTATTTATGTTGATTTACATAAAATGCTAATGATTTGCTATTCTGGCGAACATTATACATATCACACTACATGAAATCTTAATTTATAATATCAGAAGCGGAAACAGGACTATTTTTAATCAACATATTGCAAAAAGTACTTTAAAATTTTGGAAACTAAACGGACATTTAATGTTCTAAAAATTTTGGCTAAACTATGACATCCCTGAAAATAGGGAATATCTAAGGTATTATTAATATTCGAAACAACACTACTGTCGGGAAGGAATGGTCTATGAAATATGCATTTTGCAACACAGAAGCAGATATATAAGACCCAATTGGGATAACAAAGATATTTTCCAATATCAGAGATTTTTTACAATATGGAAAGCTCGTTGAAACATCGAAGAAAAGATAGATTATTTTGAGATCATGACCAGAATAAAAATTCAGAGAAGATAGATTATTTGTGGGTTTTCTAAAAATATCAAACCTCAATGAAAAAGGTTGTCTAAATAACAAAATGTCTAAGAATGGCAAGCTATTATTATTTTCTTTTTCTACATGAATATAATAGAAGGAATAAAATTATTCAACCTAGTCAAAAACTCATGAACGATAATATCAGTACGGGAAAAACATAGTACATCATCAACATGAAACCAATGAAAATTAGTATTTATAGGGACAATAGTTTGAAGGTACTGTCTTTCAAAAAATTCCATATAAAGATTATAAAGAAGAGGAGATAAGGGGTTTCCCATAGCCATACAGACAGTTTGTTGTTAATATTTATCGCCAAAAACAAACTTGCAATCTGCATCACAAAGGTGAATGAGTTGTATAATAACATTTTTAGTCAATTGAATAACATGATTATCTAATTCACAACTAAGGTAATCTAATAAGTTATTTATGGGTACTTTGGTATATAGGGAACAAACATCAAAACTGTTCATATGCATATCTGGAGTAATAACAATATTCTGAAGAGTTTCAATCAGGTCGCAGGAATTCAATATATGGTGGTAAGGTAGAGCACATGACTTCCTTTGTTGGGTTGCTAATTTCCTTTTTCTCCTGTTTTCTGTATGTATATATATCGTCTCATTCGTATGTATAAATAAGATTCCACTGAAGATAAGTAATACACTTGAAAATACTATGTAGCCAAGTACCAAGCACAGCTGGAAAAAGTTTCTATGGCTCCATCATAAGAAGCAACTTGGTGACGAAAAGGAAAATGAGAAAAGAAAAAAGAAAATCATATAAAATTGTACAACTAAGTACTGTACTGCTGTACTGGCATTATTCCACTATAATATGTAAAACTTAGGCATCAAAGTCTGCTTAATAAAAATATATTTGTGCCTAGCTTAAACTTCTGATGCTACAGTAATGTAGCTTGCAAATTCCATATGGACATTATTTTAGTATCTGCTACTAAGGAAAGAGCAATCTTGGTTCAAAAACATCCCGCCAGTCTAACTCCAGAATCTCTTCATTTTCCTCTTCTGTGAGGTCAACTTCTTCATCAAAGGTCAAGTCCACTTCTTCAACACCGTCTTCATCTGTAACACTTTTGGTCTGGTTCTGTTTTTTTGTAAGATCTGTTGGAGAAGAGGACAATACACTTAAAAGCACATTTTGTTTTATAGGGTAGCTCTAACACCTGTAAAATTAGAAACCATCACTGCATGTGCTTCAGTACGGTCTATACTGAGTGCGTGTATTGGATAATCCTTAGCCAGCTTTTCGACCTCACACAGGGTTTGCTTTTCAATGAAATTAAATGCTCTTTTAAACAATGTTCAGCAAGAATAATCCAAGGTGTCAAAGCTACTAAGTTCATAACAAGGCTGGTATCTGAGCTCTTTTTAGCTCTATCAGTGGCCTACAACTTTCAGCTGCTATCTATATTTGCTGCAGTTAACTAAGCAGGCTCTGACTAGCTGGTGTTGAGTTATAAACAAACCCAATGAGTCATAGGAACTAGAGGCAAAGAACCCTTTGTAGCCTGAGGAGGATCCTGTTTGTTGAGGTCCTTTTCTAAGCATAGAGCTGGCTAGGAGGACTTCACGTACTTAAATAGAATCAAACAACATATTACACAATAGTAATTGTAATAAACAGTTTTTGATATCTCTTCCATAGGAAATTTCTGGAAGTTGTGCAAAAGATCCCATGCTCAGGGCTTACCCCTGTGGATGTGCATCTGCAATTTACAAGCGGAAGTAGATATGCCCCCATTCAAATTAATAACAGCTGCCAGAAACAGCATCATGCCACTATATCTCAGGCAGCAATTGGAGTCGTTTATATAAAGCAAGATCAGGTAGACTGTTGCTTAACATCCATAGTTGTAGGGGCTTAAAACAATAAAGTGTAATACAAAAACTAAAACCCTGCATGAAGTGTATTGAATTCCTACTCCATGGAAAGACTTTCCAGCCAGAACGCTCACTTGGAGTTGATGGCAAAATCTATCTACACATTCATCGAAAATGCAGAAGCATACACTGACACAGAGTACTACATGGACGTCTCGGCTGATACAATGTGCAAAACTGTTGGAAAAGTAGTATACCTGAAAATCTTTAGTGCATACCACTTTACAAACAGGGTTTTCTGTCACTAATATATCCAATATCAAATGAATCTGACAATAATTAATGATATTACTGTCTATACAACTGATATAGCACATGAGAGGTACTGAAAATATATGAATCTTAACATATATACAGTCTGTTTCAACAACACAGACATAGAGGAAGAAACATAGCCTTATACTGGATATGCAGTCACATAGGCATACTAGGTTATGAAAAGGGAGATGAACTCGGAGAACCTAGGAATGAAGACATTACTTTGGAAGAAGAAAGAGTGGTGCATAATGCAATAAATCCAACTTACATTATCTCAAGTAAGGCACTTAATCAAGCCAAAGTTACCAGACTGGAATGCTGTGTAAGTCAGGGATCCACATCTGCCAGAAGGTATAACACAGTGACTAGGCTTGAACCACACTGTTTCACCAAAACCACTTTAGAATCTTCATCACTCTCAAGTCAAAGCTAAGATTGACTTACTTATGCTCGAGGGAGATAAATTTACCCAATAAACAATGTCAGCATTATAAATCACTCAACACACAGGTCATTACTGCACTTAATCCCACAGTGCCCAGAAGCAGTTAGATCCCTCAGGATCGGGATTGAATTACCCAGAGGAAACTTACCACCCACATGCATTTCAATCATCAGAGACCAAATATACACGAAGTTATAGAGAGAGAGAGAGAAAGGGTAAATTACCATCACATGCTTTCAATATTCATATACCTGGTCTAGCAGATAGAGAATGAAATTTAAATGTTATGATTTTTTAGATTCCTTTTTTGCTTTCAGAGATCTGGAACACCTAAGTTGATGCTATGCGAGCAAGATGTTATAATTAGATAAAGTAAACTATTTTATTTTTATCACTTTTATGTCTAAAATATATCAAGAGCTACAATCCCATGCACATCTCAATGCAAGGATAACCATGTTTCTAGATATAAACACTAACCAAAAGAGCAAAAACACATTATATATACTGTACCTATAATTTTAAAGGTGACCATAAGTTCAACTACTTTCAATATTCGAGTTGCAATGTAACGCGAGTATACTGGTCGCAGCTTCTCATCAAGGCCTAACACTTTGATTGCTACAAACTCTCCAACCTTGGGTAAAGTTTTCATTAAAGGGTATGTCTGGAAGGCAATATCAGGTTCTGCTGCATTGTTACCCTGTAAGAAAGAAAAAAGAATAAAATATATATATAAATAAACAGTATATATATATATATATATATATATATATATATATATATATATATATATATATATATATATATATATATATATATATATATATATATATATATATATATATATATATATATATATATATAAAATGTTTAAGAATTTCAAGGACTTGTCCCTTTATTAAAATTAAACTTTTTGAATCATATAACTTTCATTAGAACAGTGTTTCTCAACCTTTTTTAAATCACGGCGCACTTGTAGAGTAATTAAAACTCTGAGGCACACTTAATATATCAAGAAGATAAAATTATCCCTAAAATTGCAAAATGGAAAAATTATATATATATATATATATTATATTATATATATATATATATATATATATATATATATATATATATATATATATATATATATATATATATATATATATATATATATATATATATATATATATATATATATATATATATATATATATATATATATATATATATATATATATATAAAGGCTATTGAAATAAGCATACATATCTAAGACAATACAATATACTATATCAAGTATGCTTGTGTGAGACATGTGCTTGATGTGCTTTGGAAAGTTTTTTAATAGAAGGCCTTATATGTGATAAGTATACTCTCATATTTGATCTGTTTTTACATTTAATGTTGGCAAATGCAGAAAATCCTAATTCACAGAGGCATGATGTGGAGAACTGCAATAAAATATTTAGTGCATTACGAGCTATTGAAGGATATTCTTCTTTGATGGAAATTCAAAACTGATGAATGGGCATCTCTTTATGTTTGATTTTTAAGATATCCCTCGCGGTACTTAGGTCGAAGGATTACCGCCGATTCATGCACTCAAATGTCATTATAGCTGCTTATCACTTGTTATAGGACGGGTTCTAAGATTTTATATCAACCATTCACGAGAGAGAGAAAAGGAGTTATTTTAATCCCTTGAGGAAGGAAAAATGGAAAGAATTATCTATTCCTTTTTCAAGATTAAGGAAATGAGCATCCAGTTTAAAATATCAAACGATACAGACTTGACTCGGACATTGGATCCACGTGCCTATCCGTAGTTTTTTTTATAAATACAGAATTTTTTTTATCTATTTACCTTGGCTGTCTCCCCTAATTGGGGGGCAGCCGACATCAAGAGAAGAAACAATAAGGGAATTAACTTGGGGCGCACCTGGCTGCCTTTCAGGGTGCACCAGTGTGCCTGGGCGCACCGGTTGAGAAACTCTGCATTAGAGGGGGGCAAGCCAGCCTCAACTTGGTGACGGTCCCAAGCCCGGGTAGATGGGGAGGGTTGGCGTCAGGAAAGGCATCCGGCCATAAAAATTTTGCCAAAACCAAACTATGGCCAGAGTATTAATTAAGTTTTTCTTGTGATATATGTACTATTTTTTACCCTAGTTATTACTATAATTTTATAGGATATTAGGGAACTTTACACATACAGTTTATAAAAGTTTATATATATATATATATATATATATATATATATATATATATATATATATATATATATATATATATATATATATATATATATATATATATATATATATATATACCTAGTTCTTGGAAGAACGAGAAAATAGGTTCTCAGAAGTGACGGGTAATGTGAAAATTGCGTAATGTAACGAGTCATTTTCCGTAAGAAACAATGGTAATGGGCATAGATACGTTTCACAACCATACATAGACACACTATGTATGAATAGGATTTTCACCCTTAATGGAGTGGCTGTTTCACATAAGTCCTTGTTGTACCAGTGTAACAATGGTTTATGACTCTCTCTCTCTTTATTCAATTCATTTATTCATTTATGCATTTATTTATAAGTTTATCATCTATCTATCTATATATATACACACACACACACAGAGAGAGAGAGAGAGAGAGAGAGTCATAAATCATTGCTTTATTAGTACACCAATGTCTTATGTAGAAAACACTCCAATAAGGGGAAAAATCCCATTTTGTAGTTGTAGTTGGGGTTCATACTGGGTGAAGAGAGACAGAAGCACATGGCAGCATGGTGGGAAACTGAACCAGTTTTTATTTCGCTTTTTATCGCATGCGTTATTCGCTGAATTTGATTTTTTTTTAACTATTATTTTCAAGACGAGTTATTCTAATTTCACGTAGTTTAAACTCGCGTAAATAGCGAGGTGACTCTCTCTCTCTCTCTCTCTTTCTCTTTCTCTTTCTCTCTCTCTCTCTCTCTATATATATATATATATATATATATATATATATATATATATATATATATATATATATATATATATATATATATATATATATATAAATATATAAACTGTATATGTAGTTTCCTAATACTGTATCCTTTAAAATTATACAAATGACTAACATAAAAGATAGTGAATATATCACAATAAAAATGCAATGAATACTCTTTTGAAAGTGACTTATATAAAGTTCACTTTTATTGTAGGTAAAATTCGTTGAAACATACCTAAATACTAAATAAACTTTACATACAAAACGTGATTCTGTATCACTCAGTACATTCTAAAAAAATGTTTTCTACCTTCAAGTCACGAGTTAAATCTTCCTTCAAAGTCTCTCTAAGGAGTTCTTCCATGAGTCTTTTAGATTCTGCTTCACCTGAAAGTAAGTCAGTCTCAGCTATCGAAGATGAAGCTTCCACATGTCCTACATTACTTGATTTTTCCTTATCATTCACAATATTTACATCTTTATTCGCAACAACTTCGACTTCATTTTCCTCTAGCGTACTTGTAACTACAGTATCAGGCTTATTCTCTGTATTCTTATCCTCTTTATCTATCTCTCTATCCTCCCCATCTCCATCATCCGAGGATGAGTGAATAGTCTGAAGCTCTTCAGTATTATTAGAAACCTCTGGAATATCCAAAACGACTGAACCGTCGACATCTTTTTGTCTCAAGTTAGATAAAAGTGACCCAACAGCTTGGAAAGATTTTGGGACACTCCTTCGATTGTTTTTTGGTTGCGAGACATATTTATTTATGGGTGAGTGGACAATTTCTGTATAACCAGATGTGCTTGGAACACTCAAGTCACAGCATTCTTCATTTGTGTCTCTTTGATTTGCTTCATCAATTTCTGCTGCCATTTTCAGAGACACACTTGCTGGTATTGTCGATTCAACCTCACAAATGTCTGAATCATTTCCCTTGTCTGAGAATTCATCGCTGCTGACTTCAACATTACTAGCGAATACCTCTTTAGGTGTTCTCAGTACTAATGGTACTGTTCTATTCTTAAGTGCTAAGATCTCATAAAATATTTTACCTGTATCTTCATTCAACAGATTTGAGTTCTGAACAACAGGTTCTGGTGGTCCTCTTCTTAAAGATGGGATATCTTCAGGTAAATGTACTTGGCGAGTGCTAGTTGCACTGGTGCCTGATCTAATACTGACCACAGTTATGGTCTTATTCTCAACCATTCTTTGTAAATTAGTGAAGCTGTCCAAAGTTATTCTGCTTCTTAGTGTGGAGATTTGACTGATATGATTCGTGGAATATCCACAATGAATGGGTGTACAACAATGGGGGTTCCAAAATTCACTCATCACTGCATGTCTATATTTACTAGTAGGAAATAAACCACTGTGCTCTGGCTGCGATCCTTCATTTTGATGAAGCCTTCTTCCTGATCGACGTGTTGTTCCAACAATTTCAATGTCATTTTCTTGATTGCATGTGTCCCCAACTGAGGTAACCTCATCGTCATCAGAGTTAAACACAATGTGTGAGCCTTGGCTACCAGTAGAAACCCAGCCAAGTTTACTGCGATGATTTTCTAACTGTCTTCTGAAACTATTACCTTGTGAAGGTAATGGAATACACTCAACCTCATTTTCTGGGGGACGTTTTTTGCCTTTGTTGTGCTTTCTTTTTCTTCTTGCTCTTCTCAAGACTGATTCACGAATACAGGATGATAAAGAATCAGCTTCAATGATCTTAATCTCCCCCTGATTAGGTGTGTTGTTTCCTTCACTTATAGGAGTTGAGCTCCCTTCAGAATCATCTTCGCTGTTCATATGTATTATATTACTAGTAGAGACTTCCTTCTCTTGAGATGTACTCTTGAGCTGCTCTTTATGTACTGGAGAATCATACGTTAAGCGAATATTTCTTTTCGGCTTGTTTTGTTTAGCTAAAATTGCTTTATTCTTGAGTTCTTTGCTTACTGTAATATCCTCATCTGTATGCTTCTTGTTTTTGTATTTCACTCTATCATTTGTTACCAACATGACACTGTCTACATTATCTGGAAATTCATCTGGCATTTCTTCCAACCCTTTCTTAGTTTTAACTTCCACCTCTTCTCTAATTGAACCTTCTGTATGATGTCTATCTCTTTCTAGACTTTCCTTTGTTATGTCTCCGGCATCATCATCTTCTGATTCTTGTAATTTTACCCTGGATTTTTTCTCACTCTGTGTTGCATTTTTCTTATTCACTTCATCATATATTTCTCTTACTTTCCCCTTTTTCTTCTTTTCCATTTTCTGTTCAGTAGCCACCACATATGCACATTCTTTAATCTCCTCCTTATCCCTTTTGCTTGGGGATTTCTTAACATTTCTCTCTTCCTGAGTGCTTCCATTATCAAGCATTATGACTCCCTTTCTTGTAGATTTCCTCGTTTTTTGAAGTACACCCAAATCTTCTTCTTCATTATGAGCTTTGGTCATTTCCATTTTCTGCCGAACTTCAATTCCTTGTAGACTTCTTTCATTTTTCTGTACTAAAATTTTTGATTTTTTACAAACTTTTTTCTTATGAATCCTTTCTCTTGAATCATCACCATCATCTTCGGAGCTTGTATCAGCCGCGTTTCTATGAATTTTTCTTAACTGCATATTCTCTTCATTATCTTTTTTTCTTCGACTATGTTTCTTCACGACGTTTTCATCTTCCTCCTCTTCGCCATCATCTGTCTCTTCACTATATTCCCGTTGACTTTTCCTAACTCTTGTATCAGTAACAACATCAGTCTTGTTTTTCTTGTGTCTGGAGCTTTCATAGAAAGTGTCTTCATCGTGTGACCCATCATCCAGTTTTTTACGTTTCTTCTTTTTACCATCAGCATTTCCTTCTTTTACGTTTGCCAATGCTTTCAGTCTGAAATGTAAATTTTGTATTGCATATGTGCTTCATTGCTAAAGACTAAGATGTTAATAGTTCATCTTTTTACTACAAAAGTTTGGAACTACCTACCCAATATAAGCTGTCTTCCTCCAAGAGACAGAGGCTTCACATCGCTTACTTTTAAACCTCATGATATCATCTTTGTATACTTTTATATAATTTTTCTAAGTTAAATTACCCTTTCTTTCATTTTTAGCTTTAGTTTTATCTTTATCATTATTATTTTCTTGTAAACTTGAAAAGGACAAGATAACTCACTCTGATATTATATAATAAAAAAAAAAAATTCACTTATGAATGCCAAAGCTATACTAACAATTACTGTGCTCTCTTAGACTTGGAGAAGTGAAAGGGGCTGTGAGCACTGGGGAATTCTTTTCCACAAAACCACACTTGTTTGGTACAGTAAGAAGCCAGAGAGATTAAACTTATAATTAATGGGTGTACCATACACGTGGAAAAAATAAAAATGATATACCAATGACTTTTTCACAGATATTATACTCTCACAAAACCTTAAAACAAGAACAGAGTTGTTGGACATTCATTAAAACAAACTCTGTGAAAGAGAGACTGCCATTTTCCAGGGTTCAGTGTTCCTTTACCTTTCTCTAAAGATTAGCAAGGTATTAGTGACTATTGCTTTTTTTTCGTTATACCAAAGTCAAAGATACAGCAGCTGAAAAAAAAAGACAAACTAGGACCTATTGTAGTGACAAAAAAAGAAAGACCTTTTGTTCATTTACGGTAAAGAAAAAAAACATAAAGACAAAAAATTATATGTACAGTATTTGATATCTAAGAAATATGGATGACAAAAGATGAACAATGGATATCGATTACATGGAAAACATAAATATTAATTCAAAAGTTAAAAACCTATGGATTGCACGCATAATAAAAGTCTACAAGTTAAGTGAATACTAGCAGAAAAGAAAAAATAACCATTACTAATTTTTTTTAAACTATTCTGTTTAAAGGACTATATTAATGTAATTTAATCAGATCAGGATACAAAAGAACTGATCAGTTGAAAACTACAAAGAAAGGTAAATGGGCTCCATTATACCAGAGACATTTTGAACCCCTTTTATCATCTATTTTGCCAGTCCTTGATTATCCTGTCGTTTTTAGTCAACATTTACATGCTTCATGGATTACTTGTTGGGAATTCTTTCTTCCCCATCACCACAGATGGTACAGTATTTATATGAATAAGCTGCAGAAACTAATAATAATACATGACTCTATGTTTATCCATTACAGTCACAAGCATATACAAATATAAGGTAATATTATGCCAGGGCCTGATGAAGGCAACTTTCTTTGCCCGTCCCGATGTGGGAAAAAAAAACAAACAGACAACACACAAAACCCTACTACAGTTGAAAATGTAATGTGTAACGTTAATGAGATAGTCTATAGAGAAGCAAATTCCTTCATTACTAGATTAATGTGTAACATCTTCCTCTATCCATAATTTCCACTAGAATGTATATCTGTTTTGAGAATAAAAAAAAGTTTACTTATGCTTAGACAGTCAAATACTGTACAACATAATTTTACCTAGTAAAAGGTCAATTTGTAACACCAATATTAAGACATCATTTACTAATTATCATTCCACAAAACCCACAAAAATATTATCCAGTTGTATTTCTAAGTTCATACATTTGTTGACGAACGATATATGTCTTAAATATAACACTTGTAAAATTTTAGGAAAATAAATTAAATAAAAAAAAGGGGAAAATTAATGTTAATAGTAGAAAAACTAATCTCGGCTAAAACAATAAACAGAAAATACAGAAAACATTTAATCATAAGTATCCATTTACAGGAGAGAAGCATTTTGAGTGTAATATGGAGTTTTTGAAAGTTGAAAGGTGATATGGGGGCTTACTTGAGAATGCCAATGTCCTGTAAAACTGTGGACGTTTCACTGGGGTGTATGTAGAAACCCTCTTCGAACAGACCAAGTGCAAGCTTCTCCTTTGATGAAGTACCTGAAAAAAAGTTTTTTGCAAATGTTATTCTTTCTCCCTTTCTAATTTAATATTTTACACTAGGACAACCTTTTCTATTTTGTTAATTATAATACAGTACTGTATCTCAATAACCCTTATGGAACCAATTTTCTTCACTACTCAATTGACTCCGAGTCATACTTTTATTTTTTCTCAAAGGGAGTATACTATATCAAAAGGAGAGGAAGTAATTTCGCCAGCAATTGTAAACAAAACTATTTTAAGAGCTGCATCTATACACATTAAGCATACTCCTTAGGATAACTATGCGCGTGAAGGAAATTGATTAACTCATATTTGTTCTGTTGACAACAATCTTTGTTGCTTGCAATATGAAAATACTCCTGGTTCTAATCCCAAGATATAATTACGTCAGGAGTATAAAGTCCACTAAAAACTCATATAGGTCAAATAAAATACTGTACTGTACATGTACTGCATGTGTACTAAAAAGAAAAAAAATTATTTGTTTCAAATAATTCAAAGGTATATTAGATCTAAAAATTATAATTAACCTTGGGTTATGCAAAGAATACAATATAAGAGACTGTCAAAGTCAAGACAGAAAAAGTCTAGGTTATTGAAAATTTGAAGTGTATGATAGATTTAGAAAATGTATTGGTTCTTCTAATGATTTGCTACATGAGATTATCGAATTTGAGAGCCAGTTCTGTTAAAAAGTAGCATTTTTGAGATATTCCCCAACCATACCCAGAGAAATGACTGTCAAAATCGAATTTTTTTTTTATTAAGATAATCATTAGGAGGGATGAACAGTATGTTGGGAGGAGGGTGATGGAAATGGATATACAGGGTAGGAGAGGGAGGGGGAGACCAAAGTGTAGGTGGATGGATTGCATCAATGACGACCTGAGGTCTAAAGGTTTATTGGGTGATGAGGTATGGGACAGGAACATATGGAGAACACTGGCCAGAAACATCGACCCCACATAAAAGTGGGAAAAGATGTAGACAAAGAAGAAGAAGACTAACCTAACCTATCCTAGGGGAAAGCGTTTGGCCTAACTGGGGGCTTCACCCCCGGACCTCCTTAGGGTTATTTTTTCCATAACCGGAAGGCATATTTCTCCAGACCCCCCTAAGGGGAATATAATCAATATACGGATAAATTGTACACTTACCTTAATCTGAATAACAATTTGGAATTACCCTACGGGCAGTTCAAAGATATTGGTAAAGCGTCGTGCTCTCGAAAAAATATGACAGTTTGGCCATGTTTAAAAGTAAAAGTTACCATGATATTTAGTAATTATGGAAAAATAATCATAACTACAACAGGTACAAAGGCAAATCGGATCAGCCATGATACCAAAATGAGTAGAAAAAAAAAAAAAAATTGTGACTGGCTGAAAAGGACCAATAAATATAATTGTTACAAAAAATTACCCCATAATGAACCTCAAAAAAAAAAAAAAAAAAGAAATGCATCAATAGTCTCATAATGCATTAGAAAAGAAACAAAATTGCATCAGGAACTAATATAAAAGTCAGGATCTAATATGTGTGATAGTGTTAACGACTCAGACTATGTAAACAAACCAAATATGGCTTATTTTTTTTTTTTTTAATTTGTCCCTTCATTATTAAGAGGCTGTACCTGGTAAATATGAAGTTCACTATTATTGTCTTAGTGCAATGTATCATTCTATACATATAAAAAAAGCCATACTCCAATAATCCCCTCTTTTAAAATAATACCCTATACTTTTACTTCTGACGTAGTCACCGTGGCTCAAGCGGTAGCGTCTGCGACTCTGAGGCGTCAGGTCAAGGGTTCGCGCCCCGTCATGGTCTGAGGTTAGCAAGGGCATGCACTCAAGGTAATGATTACATCTGCCAAAACAAGCCCTTGCAAGAAGGCAACCGTCCTAACCCTTGGTAGAAAAGGGACTCCGTGACGTAAAACCGGAACTATGAACTTTTAATTCTGACATAGATATATAAGACCTTAAGATCTTTGTTTTCTTCAAAATTTCTCTCTCAATCTTCATCTTCATCTTAGTAAATCTGACATCAGCCACAGACTTGCTTAAAGACCTATCTCTTCCTAGCCCTCTCCATCCATCTGTTCCACACTCCACCCATCTGTTCCGCAACTTGGTTTTGTTTCTTTTATAAACTGTAGGTGTTCCTTTTTTTTTTTTTTTTTTTTTTTTTTTTTTAAGTTTAGCACTGCCTTCGAGTGCCTTAGCGTTTGCTTCCGAAGCTTAACCTAGGTCTCACCTTCTGAGCTTCTTTTGTAAGTAGAAAGATTAAACATACGAATAATTTTACATAAGACATCATGGACAGTGGCTGTTTCTTCGGTATTCACATTGACAACAGCTTGTTTTCGCTCGTCATCAAAAAACTCGCTAAAATCGACTTTTATTCGCATGATTCGCTTCTTCCAATTCTTCTTCTTCTTCTACCTTGTTTGTCAACTGAAGAAGGTAGTGTTCATTGCACTTATTTTTTTAATAATATTTATTTTACTTCTCTTTTTTATTCAGTTATGTCATATATATTCACGGTGATATATATTGGAAATAAAAATAATTTGTAACTAATTTCCATTATTACAATGCTTTATAAATTCCATATATATATTTTTATATGGTGATTGAAAAAGGAATAGATAATCACTTAATAATTATTTTATAGTTACTTATTATTTGCTAAATTTCTATAGATAGTCTTTATAGCGTATAATACAAATATAAGTTTAATATTTTTATTGCATACAAAGACGAAACCATTTATTCTAATTTGATAAAACTCACATAAAACTCGTCAAAATATATAATCAAAGAATTTCATATATTATATTAAGATTTACATAATATATAAAATTTATATGAATAAAATAATTCCATATTTTTCTTACTTTAGTCATAGTTTGATCCATCGATGTAATTTATTGTAGAAATGTTGACATCATTGTTTTATATTTGACTTCATTTGAACGTACCTATCAGTACAAGAAAATATGAAATTAATAGATAGATAAATAAATTAATGAAATATACATAATTACAAATAAACAAAATGACCATGTATATATTTTGACAAGCTCTCCGTTTCCATGGTGATGAGAGACGCTGCGACCCACTATCTTTCGGCTTCATAAAAATGTCTTACACTTTTACCCATTTACACAAAAAGAAATTTGTGATTCACGAGGACGCAACGATAAAAAATTTATTTAGGAAATGGTAAGTATATAGAAAAAACATACGAAAATAGTGGTATTATTATTATTATTATTATTTTATTTTATTTTTTTAGAAAAAAACGTAGTAGATGAGGTTAGGCTATAGGTCACAATATAAAGCGTAGATCGCATACCAAAGTAGATTCATGACACGTAGATAACAAGCCAAAGTAGGACCTGATTGTTTCCCTTTCCTTCTGGGTGGATAATATTATTTTTTGTCTGAGAAAAATATGGAAGAATTTTTGCTTCCTATTTAATTCTGGGTTCGAATAAATCAATTAAAATAACTTAAACTAAAATCAAGAGAGACCCGAATTAATATATATATATATATATATATATATATATATATATATATATATATATATATATATATATATATATATATATATATATATATATATATATATATATATAAAAGAAAGAAGATGAGGAGGGGAGGAGAAGAAGAACAAGAAGAAGAACAAGAGGAAGACTAACTACATTAATTACTTTTAATAGTTGCTCCTTATGCACTTATAATATTATTCAATAATTAGCTCTCTCTCTCCTCTCTCTCTCTCTCTCTCTCTCTCTCTCTCTCTCTCTCTCTCTCTCTATCTATCTATCTATCTATCTATCTATCTATCTATTCATCTGTAGGTCACTGCTGGGTCGAATTACTTGCCAAGGATATGCATTTGATCAACCTTTCGACGAATATAATCTTGAGACTTTGCTTGAGGTAAGAAGCAAGATTTATTTATTTATTTATTTTTAATATTGATATTTATCCATACATTACAGATTTCACCATTCGAAGAAAATGATTATCACTAAATTGGCGTAATTACATACACACCATTTTACTTATTATTTATTTTTAGGAACATTTGATTATTTTAATTAGCTATACTTTCAAATTGGCTGCTATCTATATTGTTGTAAGCCATTAGGCTTGCAAATAAAATGCACTATTTCTCATGATTAAATAACTACATTAATATATTATATTATCAGTATCTCAAAAAAGAAATTTGTAGAGTTAATCTGTGATTTTCTCATTCATTCATATCTTTATTTATTTATCTGTGTATATTAGGATTTCGTACGAAGCCCAGCCGTTGCGACATCTCTGTTAGTGTGGCGAGGGCAGCTGAAGGGAGCACTAGGCGAGTTTGTATAGTTATATTTTCACGTTACTCTGTCAACCTACTAACCTAATATCATGTATAATTTAAGCTAAAAAATAATATAAAATGGTATGAAGTAATTTTTATACAGAAGATTGATATTTTTTTTTAAGAGACTGATATATACATAAAACCTTCGTGGAGTTTCACAAAGCCAATATCTCAAGATTAAAAAAAATAATATTGATAATCAACAAACAACATGTTTGTTAAAACACACAAATATTTTTTTTTTTTTTTTTTTTTTTTTTTTACTCTAGGCGAATTTCAATTTCATGTGAGGTCGCTGTTTTTTAATAGTCTCTTCCATTCACTTTTATGCGCATCGTCCATCTCAAATGTTTCCTCTCTCATAATTGACCTCACATTCCCAAGTTAATCCAAGAAAATAAATAGTCTTTTATTTAGTAGTTTTCAAGATTAAGACAAAAATTCGAGTTTCAAAAGTACATACTATCACAAGTAACTTTTGTTTACATGTGAGAAGCGATCTTCTTGCCTAAATCAATAGGAAATCATTTTCAGGTAATGATGCTGTCATTGAAGATATAGAAAAGATTCCATGTCATTTGTCATCCATGGAGATATTTAAGAGGCTTTATGGAGCTGGAATCTTAAGAGAAGATGGAGAAATAATCCGATGTTTGGAAGAATATCACGACGATTTGATATTAGATGATAATCTCAAAAAGGTAGGTTTTTAACTCCTCCTTGCAGTGATCTGAACTTGAATCTGAGAAAAATGGAGTCCACAAATCACTGTGAACTTACAGAAATTAATAATTATTTGACTATATTATTCTCTATAGGTGAAAATAACCTTATTTTTTTCCAAATTTTCAATTTCATAAATGAACACAAAAGGGTAGATATGAAATTGCTTGTTTCGCTGTTAAATGACCCTGAAATTATATGATTACTCTTGTCACCCTACTATAATCCAAACTCTGATTGCAGTTAGTCTGTAAATGAACAATAATATTGTTAACATATTTTTACATAGAAATATGCCCTTCTCTGGGGTCCCAATGAAAAAAGAAAAAACGTTTTTCATCCACTCAAATAGTATCCACAGTATGTAGGTAATCCCATTTGATAAAATTGATATGGAAGATTACAACGTAAATGTCTTTACCTTTCCAGATGCTAGTTGAAGAGGGAGGCGAATTCTGGAATATCTGTAGAGAAGAAGAACGAAAAGAACTCCTGTTTCGATTGTTCCAATTGGTTGTTCTCGGAGGAGAGTGTTGCCAATTTGAAGATAATGTTCAGAATTACCTCCTTGTTACACGAACATTATACAAGGACCTTGTAAGGTACATCTAATTTACATTCATGTTATTTCAGACAATTCTGATACCTTAAACTTAGAGAATTGAAATAAGGCTCTCTCCCTACACTGTTCTTACACGTATTCACAAATATAACATTTGTCAATCTGTTGTTTTTATTAGATGAAACGTATAATATTATATTGAACGTTATTTTTCAGTCCCCAAGTATTCGACGGACGAGTGACTGTCAAATCAGCAGTAGCCAAAGTAAAACTGAAAACAGGAGACGGCGTTGACGTTCCTGAAGCCCAAAACTTTTCCCAAAACGTGTTTTTTGTTGTTGTTAATCCTCATACGCGTACGGTACATACTCTTCTTCATCAACATGGCGTAGGAGACATGGACTAAGTGCTGCGAGGTTAATTCTGCATTATGTCTTGAAGTGGTGGTACAGTAATAGACTTTTAATGAATATCATTTAATGTTATGGACATAGTGCTAAGAACAAGATTATCAGATTAATTTGGTATTATTTTTTTGACTAAAACTTGAGTGGCACATTGGCAGACTTCTGATGAATGTCATTTCATGTTTTGGGTATAGAAAATGCTAAGAACACGATTAGCAGATGAAATTTGGTTTTGATGCTTTGGATTTTCACCCATGTTCACATGTTCTTCAAGTACATAAAATAAGTATTTTTTTAATCATTAATAATGATTAAGGATTTATATTACATCTAATAACCGGTATATTAACCCATTTAATAGATAACTTATGAAAAAAATAACGGAATTTGTAAACTTGTTTACTAAGAGCGGTTGAACATTAGAACATTAATATTTATTAAAATATTATAATACTAATTTAATATTCAGTCGAAAGTTCTATAATTGCTATTGTTTCCTATTGTCTAATCTATTTGAGTATTATTTGCTTTACCAAACGGAATTTAGATATAATATATGATATAGAAAGTAGTAATATATATTATTTTATTCTTACAGAGGACCAGCAGGACATACAATATTACGATTATCAATTAAGTCCTTGACGATACTGTTCCACTCTTAACCCTACATATCATATGTTGCCTTCAGCAGAAATAATGGCTATGCTAATGGTAATAACAGACTCTCTGTGAAAGAAACCGCCCCACGTGGTCAAATATGGCTAAATATGTGATTATTATAAGGCAGTTGAACATCAGTGTGCTAGAATGTACTTATTGCGTAAAATTTACATTGTGGTATTTGCGTATGTACTTGCATTGTAAGTACATCTTGCAGCGGCGCCCTAGATATGCAGACCTGCGGGATTTTTGGCAAGTGAGTACCTACTATTTCTAGATCCCAGGTACTTAATGCGTAAATTGTGGTAGAAAATCTAGAGCACCTATTTTATTATTTCTCATTATTGTTAAAGAATAAAAGGCTTCATTACGAGACACAGAGTATACAGTCATATGAAGCATACATACATACATACATACATACATACATACACACATACATACATACAGAGAGAGAGCGAGAGAGAGAGAGAGAGAGAGAGAGAGAGAGAGAGAGAGAGAGAGAGAGAGAGAATGAGTAATGAGTAATGGAGTACTGAACGCTGGTGCAAAAGAGATATGCTCTTTAGCTTAGATTTGTTTGACGAGAGAGAGAGAGAGAGAGAGAGAGAGAGAGAGAGAGAGAGAGAGAGAGAGAGAGAGAGAGAGAGAGAAAAGCTGATATTACTGCATAATTTCAGTTATCGTTATCAATCATATTTAGGAGTCGAGTATTATCTCTATGTATTGTATATACTTAATAATAATAATAATAATAATAATAATAATAATAATAATAATAATAATAATAATAACTCGAAAATACTAGAGTTTAGTTCACACCAAGGTTAGCCCCGAGTCTGGCTCTCCAAGACTGGTCGTATAGCATCTCTTCGTTTAAATCCTCTTTAGACTAAGAAAGAAAGGATAGTTACATTAATTGCGTGATATCTCTCACAACTGTAGTTAGCAAAATGGTGACAACATAAAAGATGTAAAATGTGCAGGGTTCGAACTAGTATCTACTTGATATATCAGATCATTCATTTAGCACACCTTGTCGCTAATGTACACGTTAAAACATAATACATGTCAGTGACTGTCGTGTTTTTCTTTTTATATATGGTTATTACTTAAATTCCCCATCTCTCATTTATAGATCCCACTAGGATCCCAAGAGGGATCCTAGCCATACACAGAACCGCTTCAGATACGTTTGGGAAATCCATTTGTGTGTCTAGCCAACTAACAATATAGTATCCTAGATTTACACTGTTTAAGAAATCGGGCCTTAGTCTAATAAGTGGTTCTAGATTGGACATTGCTGACCTAAAATGTGACATCTTGGACTTCGTGCCTAATAGTAGCAAGAGCGGATGAATAGCTAAGTAGAATTTGGGATTTCTTATGAATGAATTTCTCCTTGTATTTTTTTTTCTTTTTATGATTGTGGCACCAGGACAGGCAAAAAAAAAAAATAAATTCTACCCTCATCAGGCCTGGCACGAAGAAAACATGAAGAGGACTAGAGATGAGCTATGTTGTGACTTGTCAGGTGTGAAGGGATAATGTGAAAGAACTTATTCATTTTGAGGTAACAGTACTCAGATTTCTTTTTTTTCTGGGATGTCTATAGATTCTAGCTAGCAGTTTCGGAGCAGACTGACTGCAGGGAACTAAAATCAACGGATGACTAAAGATATTATATGTAAAATGGGCATGAAACTGAAGGTGATTAACTATGTCTCTTTAAAGAGGGTATCTTCATTCATTGGGTAGCTGCTGCTCTGAAATAGGATTTTCTTAGCATGTAGTACGTTGGCCTATAGCACCAGCCGCCCGTTACGATACTACAGCTGAATGATTTGTAAACTTATATAGGACTGTCCAAGACAGTTCGATGTTAAGTCTTCCTTCACTTACGGTTCTTATTTTATGCCTACATCAACACAGAATATTCTTGGATATTTATTACACATCTCCTATTATCCCTTCACATCTGACAAGTCATTACACTCTTAATCTCCGTTTCTCTTTATTTTAAGTATTTTTCATGCCCAAGCCCGATGAGGGCTGTTTTATTTTATTATTTTTGTTTGGCCCGTCCTAGTGTCACAATCATTAAAAAAAAAAAAAAAACTGTGTTATGTTAAAGTTTCCTGGGAGTTGAGTTGAGAGAAGTACCTCGATGCGGTCTACCTCACTATCTTAAGTCTATTACATCCTAACCTTACCTGGTTAGTTAGAAAAGACTTTACATAGTGAAGTAGACCACATACTACAATAACACCCCAATGCTTATAAAGTATGTAGAGGCTGGTATGCTTTCTGATACCCCTATGCAAAGAAAAACTAATTCGCTGACATATATCAGTCTAAAGATTTGTTGGGTGATGAGGTATGGGACAGAAACATATGGAGAACACCGGCCATAAACATCGACTCCACATAAAAGTGGGAAAAGATGTAGACGAAGAAGAAGAAGAATATCAGTCGTATAGCACTCCACGGTGTCAAAGACACCAAAAATATTTTAGTATGTTTTCATAACTCCTATACTAAAAAAAAAATAAATAAAAAAAATAAAAATCAAAATTATGCTGTGCATTCTTTTACTAAATCTTCCCTAGTGTATGGAAAAATTACCTCCTTTGTACTACACTATTCTGTAGCAGTATGTAGCAATGAAGCCAAGGATATTGTATTCTAAAATACTCAATAATAGCAGTTTTATTATGCGCTCTGCTTCTGCATATGCATGTTTTTTTTTCCTATTATACACATTCCTTGTAGATATAATTGCATATTATTATAAACAATAACCTGCTGTAACATGGTGTACATAAGTTTCTGTATTTCATTATCTAGCTGTTAAATATACCAAAGTTTTAACAAATTCGTGGAAAAAGCAAACATAAGTTGCTAGCATATACATCTACAAAACCCAGTTAGCACCCCTCCCACGTGGCGATATAGGAGCGTGTGATTACCTAATTGATTACCTAATTGTGTTTACGGGAAAGAGCCCAAAGCTCGCATCTTCCCGTCTCCTGATCGGTTCCATTTTAGACTTAGTGATACTTATCATACCTGTCCTTAAAACTATGGATTGAGATAGCATTAGCTACCTCCTCGCTTAGCCAATTCCAATTATCAACTACTCTTACACTGAAAAAGTATTTCCTTACATCCTGCAAAGAAGTTTTCTTACGAAGCTTCAAACTATGACCTCTAGTTCTAGAGCCAGCCATATCAAAATATCGATCCCTATCCACTCTACCATAACCATGCAGGAATTTAAAGACTGTCACCATATCCCCCCTCACTCTTCTAGCTTCGAGTGATGGTAAGTCTAATTCCCTCAGCCTCTCATCATAACTGAGATTGCGTGTGTGTGTGTGTGTTTTTTTTTTATCATTATTATTATTTTGTACTTGACCTCATGTTGGAAATGAACCAGATATTACTGTACATAACATAGTGCATAAAACTTGATTTGCTAAAATAAACATGAAAATACACAGAAAAGACCATCTCATGTGGGATTACTCACTCTTGCCCTGGTGTTGAAAAATGTCATTAATGATTCATACATTTTGAATAAATTATTAAAACGACACATCATTCTGGCTGACACCATAAGTATATATATACGAATGATGCAGCCATACTTTCGTTTTTACCTGTGTATATGTTCTTT
>JAXCGZ010009762.1:0-20000 GCA_037179515.1 Halocaridina rubra | reverse complement strand
ATAATAATAATTATTATTATTATTATTATTATTATTATTATTATTATTATTATTATTATTATTACTATTATCTTTCTTCTCAGACTATGTAAACCATCAAACTGTTTCTATGTCTTTGTGTGCTAAGCAAATTTGAGAGAGAGAGAGAGAGAGAGAGAGAGAGAGAGAGAGAGAGAGAGAGAGAGAGAGAGAGAGAGAGAGAGAGAGAGAGAGAGAGAGAGTAACCAGATTGCAAATCAATATGCAAAATATACAAAAAGAAAAATGAAAATATATTCACTGAGGCTAATTTTTTCCTTTGACCTCAGCATTCCAAAATGCAGCTGGTGCATGTATGAGTGTGTGTGCGTGTGTGTGTAGGTGTGAAGTTTCCCTCTATTATCTACATTTATGTATAATAAAAAAAAAAATTCGGAGAACTGATGTAGTTATTTTCCATTACATTTCCTTAACTAGACTGTTATTGGTAAAAGTATATTCGTAATATTAATTAGTGTACTTTTCAATATATTTTAAATAAAAATCTTCAGTTATGAATGTGCAGTTCTCTAAATAATGCGAGAAAATATATAGATCAGTATCCCTTTAATATTGGCGCGTAGTGCACGTGCATGACGTTGGGGGTGACGTCAGCAAATTATTGGCAGTGAGTTTTAGAGATCAATATTATTAAGTATATTTAAAAAAAATAAAGGCAATAGAATTGTTAATTAGAGGTATTTAATGATATAAATATTATTATATATTATTTATAAATATATAATTACTCATTAGATATAAAATTGGAGTAATTAAAAATAAATTAATATTCTAAACTAGCAACTGAGTGATTGCGTAAATTTGGGGGGGGGAGTCCGGCCTTCATTCTACAGCACCTAGTTTCGTGCAGCCTGAGTCCCCGGAAAGCTACTCGAGAGGGAGGCCTCACTGACTGCTGTTGAGATCAGTGTCGTATTTCGTGCCATTTTTGAATCTTTTACCCACCACATCATGAAAATCTGGACGTCCGAACACGTTTTTAGGTGAGATGGAGTGGTTGAAGTTGAAAAAGTGACCAATATCGTGAAGAAAGAAATTTCGATTTAACCGGGAGTTAGTCTTCATTCTTGCGCCTTAACCCTCCTGACTCCCTCGTGCTCCCTCCCCCCCTTATCCCTTTCCCCTAATTCCCACAGCTGATGATGAAATATCTTTCCCATTCATAATGTGACATTGCATGTTTTTCGGAGAATTCTAGAAGTGCATTCAGACACATTGTATTGCGGATTATGTATAATTATACATGTATGCAAGATAATGTCGAGAAAAAAAAATCTTAAGATTTGACATTGACTGGAATAGGAAGTTAATCATGAGGATATGCCAAGGGCTTCATATTCATTTCCGTATGATTTTAGTTGTTTTATTGGAGTATTTTTTAAGAAAACTTTGCTTATTTCCAAACACCTATGGAAATATAGAATTTATATTCGATTGAATTTTAAAGATGGATTTCTGACATGAAGCCATGAACAGACCTGTTAAATGTTGCAGCGGCTTTGCAGATGAAATCTTTGCAGATCAATCTCTGCAAGCTGTGGGGAGAGGTTACTCTGCGTTTGTCGAAAATAGTGGTTCTCAGCCTTTTTGTACCCATGGTCCACTATTGGCATCCCTAAATACTCATAGCTCAGTGCCCTTCAGAAGTGTGTAATGATAGAATAATTGTATTTATATATAAGATTATATTTGTTTTTCATATTTTATGTATTGTATTTATTTTTTTAGTATTAATTTTTTAAATACTAGTTTGGAAGAAGTCAGTGGCCCCCTTGAGAACTGCCCATGGCCCACAGGTTGAAAACCTAAGGGCTATACATATTGAAAATGGCCAATCGGAAATATTACACCCGCACACCCCATACAGTACTGTCAGTTGTTAATTTATATATATATATATATATATATATATATATATATATATATATATATATATATATATATATATATATATATATACAGAACAAAACAAACAAACAAAAACATTTATTTCCATTTTGTACAATGGTTATTCAACATTAATAGTAACTTATAAGTAGACATGTAATTAAACTAATAAATAAGAGGGTTAGACATATAGATAAATTAAATGTAGCTTTCATAGAAAATAATAATGCTGTAATAAAAATGTTACAATAATGTTAATAATAAAGTAGTAAGTATGCCACTAGATACAGGATCGTTATTATCGGCATCATTTCCATATTTGTTTCCTTACAATGAGAATAATTAGTTCTTAATGAGCAGCAACTATTTGTCCAAAAGAAAACTGTATAGTTTGCCTTTGAAAGCTGTGAAAGAGGATGCATTTTTAAGATGCTCTGGAATATTATTCCAGAGTGTTTGCCCTTTGATAGTGATCATCTTTGAACCTGCTTCTGTGTTTGTTCTGTGAATAAAGAGCTCACTGCTCTGTCTTGTGTTGGTTCCCCTTATATCCCTGACTGTTTTTAAATCAAATAGCCAGCTAGGATAATGATGGTCCAAAATTTTGAATACAAAAACATAAATAGCATAAGCGACCTTATTTTCTGCCCGCAGCCACCCAAGTTTATTGAGAGCTGGTGTGATGTGGTCGTATTTTCTTATTCCTCCCAGGGCAACTCGAGCTGCAAAATTAATAAGCTTCTGTATTCAGGTTATATAATGTCAGGGAAAAAAATGATGACTACTTAACTTGTATATGGGCACTTCCTAACTCAGAAACCTTATCTAACTTGATTTCAAGACATGTGCAGTCAAATCCCGTATGTAAAAGTTTACCAGACTTATTAATGTGTATTCTGATATAAAGGATTATCGGTACTCAGTTTAATTAAGGAATATAATACCAGGTTAGAGAGCTTGTGGGTATTGTATATGTGCATTATCTAACCAGAAACGTTACCAGACCATACCTAACTGGAATGTAGATATCATGAGCAGCCCTAATGTCAGGACTTACCAGAATTATTTATTTATAGTTGTGTATATTTTTAGTGGGAATTTGTAAAATGTATTCGGAAATATCAAGGTCATTCAGGTGTTTTATACCGGCATAAGTATTTCCCTTATCAATAGATGGGATATAATGTAGTTAGTACTTAGCTATTATCATGGCTAGTTTCTATTCTTGGCTGTTTATCTTGTCTAACGATAGGCTTCCTATGATGTAACGCCTTAAGAATGTAAAAGTTAGACCTTAAGAATATAAAATTTTGCACCTTGATGGGCTGGGTTATGATCACCCTGCCATAAAAAAAAAAGTTCGATCCACGTGCACCATATCCTCAAAAATAGGCATAGAGGTTCATGACCCGTATCTCTGTGCCTTTTAATTATTATCAAATTTTACCCCAAATTCCTGTCAGGTTTTTTTTTTATAAATTTCATAGCTTAATTATACTGAGAGATGTGTAGTTCTTAATATATAATGTCAATCTTTGTATTATTTAAGCATTAGAATTGCTCAATTATATATTTACCCAACTAAAATATAGGTATCGTGTGTAACCCTAATCAAGCGATAGCATCCGCGACTGAGGCGTCAGGTCGAGGGTTCGCGCCCCGTCACGGTCTTAGGTTAGCAAGGGCATGCACTCAGGGTAACGATTACATTGCTAAAACAAGTCCTTCGCAAGAAGGCAACCATCCTAGCCCTTGGTAAAAAAGGGAGTCCGTGACGTAAAACTGTAACAGTATACTCTTATTTTACTACTGTATATGCTGTAAAATTAAGGTATGAGAAGTAGTTTCATCACTTTGGAACAAGGGTTAACATGATACAGAGGCATGCTTATCTTTCCGTTTGTGCTTGTAGCATCCTTAATGATAAGATAATGCTGTATTCTTTGTTAAAAGGACTTCAGTATTTGCTTATAGAACCTATGAACTGTCGCTAAAATATGGTATAGTATGATGTCAGGGTTTAAAAATGCTGGAATGAGATCTTTCTATAAATGTTCATATAATGTTGTTTATCCAAAGCCTTTTCAATCTTAAGAAGATTGTATTGTAGGTGCCAAATCTGATTTTTTTTTCTTCTTATGGCCATAATCAGAACTATACTTGAATATTGATTAGCCTATCTTTACTTTCCATGAACTAAAATATCTTCTTGTAATGAACCTTGCCCCATGTAGTCTAATTTTTTTAAGGCACTCTAGTACAGCATGTACAGTTTTTGATGGTGAAGCAAAATATACTTGTGTGGAATATTTAATTGGATAGGTATGAAAATTTTAGTGGAGGGGTAGCCTTGACCCAGTAAATGCCTGTCATGGATGGGAAGCTTAATGAAGTGAATCTGGTTCTCCACCCGCAAACATTTATGGTTCTAGCTTTGCGAATATTGTACTGTATTGTCACCCTTAGTAGCAGTGTTAAGTTCTGGTAAGAAATATATCATGGTGGTGTATATTATTTCTATCTTGCTCCTGAGATTTTTCATTGCAGTTGTTACTTTTTGGGAAGTTTTACGTTTTTAGAATGTAATTTATATTTTTTATAGTATCTTTGCTTTACTACACAACTTCTCTATCATAAATCGTAAATTCGGTTTGGCTACGTTGCTCTTTTCGTTGATGTCATTTGTAAGACTTCCACTGTAAATGTTTGAGACTGCAATTCCCAGATACACTTGACAGACTGCAGTTTTGTTGAAAAAGTTTTAGAGTTGGATCACCAGGTTATTTGTCTGTATGCTTTTGTAGAATAAAGATCCAGCATTGTTTCTTGTTTTTCTTCTTCTCTTTTTTTCCTTTGTCGTCTTCTTCTTCTTCTTATTAATTATGCTCTAATACTGTATAACATAAAGAGTATTTGTTGAGCCTTGTAGGTAATGCATTATAAATACACATTTTATCTTTTAACTAACTTGCAGTTTAGTTGATAATGGAATTGCTTCCTGTCATATCTCACTTTGTATGATGTACAGTACTCGTTAAAGCTAATAGTTTGTAACAGTATTTTGCATTTACAGTACTGTATTAGTTTGCTATATAGGTACTTCTGCATATCTTTGACACCTATTTTGTTTTAGGCTGTGCCATTTTCATACCTATTTTTGTACACCGTCCTGCATTATTTGTTCTGCAGGTGTTGAGGGAAGTACCATATATGCATTAGAAGCTGAATTATGGAATAATAATTATAATTTTTATTGGGCATACTCCCTTTTCCATATAGCTTGTAGGGTGGCTGTAACATATTCCCATCCTCACCTTGCCAATCACTGGTTGCAAAGCGAATATATTAAGGGATGGATTTCCAGCACCTTGTTCCCTTATCCCTTTTATTCTGTCTTGACAGCGTACAGGGAGTACTAGGACTGAATTTTTTTACCTTATTTTCCCGGATACTGTTCATGAGTTGCCTTCTGCTATATTTAGAGGCTTGAAATCTTTCTCGTGCAGTCACCAAAGATACCATGTTTTGTTGTCTCATACAACAGAAAAAAATTCAAATTTGGCATTCATTTTCCTTCATAACAGAGCTAATGTTAATACGAGTGATAATCTTTAGTTGTTTATTTATAATAATAAATGTAATAATAATAATAATGATAAAGTTATTTAGATCTTATATTTAACAGTCTGTGTATTTGTTGTTAATGCCTATTATTGTATGCACAGCCACCCATGGGAAACCGTAACGCAAGCAGTATGGAGAAAATACCCAAACCCTCACAATCCAGCTGTGGTTGGCACAGATGTCATTGAGCGTCATGTGGAGAATGGCGTCCTGCACACGCACAGACTCATCAGTTCTCGGTGGGGCCTGCCATCCTGGGCACAGACTGTAAGTGTCTAAATGAGAAATATCTTGTATTTATGAGTTGAATATTATGGTTAGCGTCCCTTGCCCCCATTATATTATTTGTGTATGTTATACTTTATTGGTAGCATGCGGGGTCTCATAGAACAAACTGTCTCTGGTACATTTTTTCTTGTTTTGTGCTCAATTTGTTTAATTAAAGCTTTGGTCTGTAGTGTCAGTAACTATTTGACATTTAGATTGCTATACAGTATACACTTATAAGCTCTTAATCTTTGTAATTTATTCATATCTAGGTTCATAGCAGTGTGTGATTTGTATTGAAATTATATATTATTTCGTAATATAGTCAGTCATCTTTGTTACATAGATGAGAAAACATGAATTAGGTTTACATTTAGACCTTGAACCTCATTATAAAGAGTAATGGTCGCAATCAGACCCTGATTTATGATCAGTAATGATGCAATTATCATTTTTCTAACTTCATTGGGTTAATGCTTCAAACTGTTACAGATCCTTGGTGCTGAACGCATATGCTATGGTTACGAGCATTCGGAAGTCAACCCGTTGGAAAAGACAATGACCATGAGGACCAGAAATGTAAGTTTTTTATTTTAAACATGAAAATGGAATAGAATATTTACAATCAAGGCCATGGCGAGGTATCAGGAAGGGCATCCAGCCTTAATTCCCAGCTTGAGTCCATCTGTGTGCACCCCCCAAATGGGGACTAATTGTGGAATAAAAAATAAAAAGGAGGATTATTCTACATTTGCTTTCCTTGCAAATTTTAGGATGCTACTTAAAAGGATAGGGAAGCTTGGGGGGCCGACATCCTTCCATCACTGGAGATATTTATTTATTTATTTATTTATTTTTCTTCTTTTTTTTCTTTCTGGAAATGGTTAACAGATGGAGCAAGGAAAGGCACAGTATATTTAAGTCTTGGTAGTTTTGTTTTCTGTTACATTTGTGGCCACTGTTAGCTTACGTACCTGACATGATATTTCATATAAGGAAGCCTTTTTTTTTTTTTTTTTTTTTTTTTTTTTTTTTACTCTGGAGAGAGGGTCAATTAATTTGGAGTCTTATTGCTCTTTTGAGAAAAGTTTTCTTATACAGAAGCTCCCCTACTTATGAACAATTGAGTTACGAACACTCACGGATACGAAGAAAAGCCTACCCTTTATCTACCCATGTATTAATGCATGTATTGCTGTACTGTCCTGTATTCTTACATTATTATTACTGTATTAAAATTCATTAATACTGTCCACTTTGTTTTCTGTATCAAGTGTTTTTATCCTAAGTACTGTACAGTACTGCATATGTATGTACAGTGCAGTACTGTATTTTTATTTTTACCTAAACACAAGTTGCGAACAATTCTAATTACAAACAGACTTCTGGAACGTAACTCGTTCGTAAGTTGGGGAGTGTCTGTACTCTCTTTTTGTATTTTTTCTTAGTCCTCTTGTACTCTAATGCATACTTAGCTTTTTTCTTAGATAATCACATAGTGTAATGTATTATTATTTCATAAAGATCTGTATTTGCACTGATGTACTACAGTACAGTATTTACTTTTATTAATAACACAATGTTTCCTATTTGAAGTATTTATGCTGCCCTTGAGGGGTATGTCTTCATATATGATATTATTTTTTATAATTTATTTTGTATTTGGTCACAGAGCCTATAAACATTATCAATATTTAGCTAATGTTTCTCTTTCTCTCATTCCACAGTTGACATTCTCTAACACTGTAAGTTTGGACGAGCGTTTAGTGTATTCCCCCGACCCCTCAAACAATGAAAAGACGATATTACGCCAAGAAACCATTGTAACTGTTATGGGTGTTCCTTTAAATTCTTATATGGAAAATTACCTCCTCAATAGTATCACCAAAAATTCATTTAAGGTTAGTATGGTGCACTGTACTTTTGTCTTGTGATTTAACAGATTACATTCAGTGACTAATAAAGTGATGTATTAAAGTAGAGCATGCTGGGTATTGCCCATACTTCACTGGAATCATATATACGCTGCAAGATACATTGTCTAGTTAAAATGTGGTTCTTGTTTTACTGAAATTTGACACTAAGATAAGTTTGTTCAAACTCTAATGAGAAATACTACTAAAAAATTATATAATCTCTGGGTACTTCTATCTTCATATTTACAATTGTTGATGGTATGCTTTGTCATTTCTTGAATGTGAGGGTCTTTATGTGTGAGCAACTTTTTGTTGTAAGTTATTCATATTTCTCGGATGGTATTCGGAACATCCGAATATTTAAGTATTGATAATTTCATGTAGAGAGTTAGTGTTTATGCAGTCTTGTATTTCTAGATGTCTCCACGCTGTGTGTGAAAGTTTCTTGTGGATATACTGTATAGGGATAAAGATCATGTTTGTCTGTGCTGAGTTTCTTATAATCCAACATGCTTGTCAATACCAGATTAAAAAGAAGGCAGCAGAGCTTTAGCTTGTTTTAATCACTTATTTTGTTAAAAAAAAATTCACTCTTAGGAAGGGATTACTGTATATCATAACAGTAGTACAGACACTCCCCTACTTATGAATGAGTTGGGTTCGAACAGTCCGTCCGTTAGTAGAATAGTTCCTAAGTAGTATTTAGGTAAAAAATGTACTGTTCAGTACATACATATGCAATACTGTTCAGTACTTAGGTAAAAGACACTTTAACTACTAATAAAGCATGAAGTACTGTAATAATGCAGTACAGAGCAGCAGTACATACATTAATACATGAGTAGATACTGGGTAGGTTTTTGTTTGTATCTACAAATGTTCGTAACTCGGTTGTTTATAAATAGAGGAGTGTCTGTAGAGATTGTGATGAGATATACATGATAAGAAGATATATTCTGTTGCAAATATCATTATTATACTTTACAATGATTTAAGCTGACCTGATGCAAGAGGTGAGATTGGGGACAGTATTGTGAAGCCCTGAAGCCTTCAATTACTTTTAGGGTTGCCCTGAGAGCTTTCCTGTGATATTGTCATTGCACATATACCCAGATACATTACATTTTATGCTAATGAAATTATCTGACAATTTGCACTTGATGCTGTATAGTGGGTTATTGCAGTGTGGATGCTTTTGTTGGTGAGCATGACTTGGCTATTCTCTTAATTTTTTTTTTTAAGTATTTTGCTTTGATCAGCCATCCCCTTATAAGGGGGAATATGGCTCTTGTTTATTGAGTTTTGTTATATGTTTCGCCTCTTATGCAGTAACCAGTCTTACTAGCAGTTTATTTTTGCATTCAAGCTTTGTTAAAGTAATAAAAGCAATGAACCTTCCAGCTCTTCATATTTTTTAAAATATGTAATATTGTAAACAATCTATAGGCTGTTAATTGTGTTGCTCCAGTTGGAAGAGATACGGATAGGACGCAAACATTTTTTAGTATAGTATGGTCTGTAAATATCAACAGTTGGATTTTCCTCGTCTGAGTAGTGATTTTTTACTCCCTTGACTTGTTAAGTGCTTAAGAATTTGTTTCGTTACAGTGGAACCCCCTGTTTGATTTAACCCATATAGGTTTCAATTTCTTATAAGTTTATAATCTTATTACATTTAGAACTATGGTATTGAATCCTTTCCTCCCAGTGTTTTTATTTTCCCTTGCAAAAGTATGGCTGTTGAAAGGGTGTGTGGATGGGCAGGGTATGATGAAGCTTTCCATTTACAGTTATTGATGTTTCATGAATGTTCTCTTATTATATCTAAAGTTAGAAAGATTTTTGATTGGTCTGCATTTTGCATTGCAGGGTCGTGATGCTTTGGAATTCGTTATCAGCAAGATAAACCGGGAGGTAGAGGAGCTTATGTCCACTTATAAACGAAGCACAACCGAATTGCTCACTCATACCAAAAAGTCTTTTGAGGAAATCACCGAGACAGCGATGAGGTCCGTTGACGATATATCTGTAGTTGCCAAGAAATCGGTGGATGGCTTTTCTGACGTGGCGAAGAAATCCATCGACGACATCTCCTGCGTGGCAAAGAAGGGCATTGACGAGATTCACAACTTAACTAAGCCCAATGAACCTATGCCGAGGATATGATATCAAGAAATTTTTAGGATGTATTTCAATTGTCTGTCCCCTAATTTGTGTGTGAAAGAATACGGAAGAAATGAACAGAAAGACAATAATGTAAGTGACAATGTTGGTGTTTGACACTCAACAGACAGTCCAAGTTTGGATTAATCATTGCTCATATTCCTCGAAAATGTTATCAGACTTTTTATGAAATTTGTTGGAGCTGTAATGATATTAACGTGTTTCTCTATGAGAACTTTGAATTTTAGCTCTGGAATCCCAGTAATCCATATTCCAGAAAGATTTATTTACAGTATATTACTGTTTGAAGATTTTAAGACCCACTCTTGTGATAATGGGAGTTGTAATTTGAAATGATTTGCTTGTAACGGTATTGAAGAGCATTAAAGACAATTGTAAACATTATATTCTGATTGTTATGGCATGTGTGATCTCATTTTATCTGCTTGGGATTGCATTTTGAAACGTTTGCAAGTGCCTGCAGTCTCTAGTTTTCTTAAGACTTCGTATGGGATGACGGATTTTTTTTTTTTTTTTTTTTTTTTTAACAGCAAAGAGAGCTATCTTTGCCAGTGATGAATTAGATTTAACTTTTCAAGCCGTAATATTTTGCCTTCACTTTGTAAATTTATTTTTTTCTCTTTGCTCACTGATGCTCAGAATTTAGTATGGGCTCGCTGGCTCCCAGATGGAAGGAACATTAATTGGACTAGTGCGCCATACATCACGCCATCTCTAGTTATAGAAGTATGTATACAGTACTAAGATGCAGATAGGTTATCAGCTGTAGAAAAGTTAATTGGTATTTTTGCCGTCCTTATGGAGTTTGAACTTTAGGCAGCAGTTGCTTTGATATCTGGGAGATAGATATCAGATGGAATTTTTTCTTCTATTATCTATCCATTTACACTCAGGGCTGAATCATATGTTGAAGAGCTTGCAGCTGTATTTATAAGAAGAAATGTAACAATATTGTAATGTCCAGTTTACAAGACCAGTATTGCATCTTCATCATTCTTTCTCTTGTGTTCGCATTACCATTCTCAGCAGTATATATTTTTATGGGCTTGCAGCAGCTTTATACAAAAAAATATAGGCATATAGAACTTTTAAGCTCTGCTTGTTTCATCAAGCTATTTAAGCTACCTACTCGTACAATGCACCTTGCTGTACCTGGTATTACAAAGCATGGAATGCCTTTCATATTTATTATTCCATGATGTACATATTGTTGAAGCTTGTTACATAGACGGATGTTTTTGTTAAGTACATTACAATCACTTTGAACAGCCATATTTTGATGCTTGCATTTGTTTGTATATTTTTTTATGCAAGAAAGATTGAGAACTAGTCTGAACGGTCGTATAGTGTTCAATATCTTTTGGCTCTTCGAAAGTAACATGTCAGATGACATAAATTCTTGCAAATCTGAAGCAGTTTGCTTTCTTATCAGTAATATGATGTGATTTTCTTGTACTGGAATTTAAAATAACTTTCTCGCCATTTTGAAAGAAAGTGTGCAATAGAGCACCTGTGGTTTCTTTATTGATGGTCTATTGTATCAAACCAAGATAAACAAAGATGCAACCATTCAGAAAACTAGCCTTTCCAGTTAACTTTTTTTTTTTTTTTTTTTTTTTTTTTTTTGCAATTACACTTCCCTGTACAGGTTCATAGATGCAAGAAACTAGATACCATACGGGTATACAACTACTAAACTCGTAAAGGCAAGCATCTTGTAAATGTACTGCAATTTCTTTGTATTACATTTTTAACTGATATGTACTCCACTAGTTAAACTTTTTGCAAGTAGCTTAGATTTCCCGTACAACCAAAGGTGCTTTTATTGTAGAATGATTACCTTTGCCTTCACTATTTAATTTTTTTTTAATTCTGCACTCATTCTTCAGGTTTTAATAATGCAGTTTTTTATTTATATATTTGTTTTATTGGTGGTCCCCTCTGTATTTTTTTTTTATCCCAAGACTGTTACACCTAGTGCTGAGAGACTAGAGATAATTTTTTTTTTTTTTTTTGCCATAGTTTCCATAGAGTATTTATTTTGTTTAATGTAAAACCTCAAAAAGGAACATAAAAATCAGTGAAGCATTGTTGTTCGTTTCATTATATGAGTAACCCTACACATACCTCTATGCAAAAGACCTTGGTGTCTAGGTCTTTAGCCAAAGATATTCACAACCTATTCTAACAAATACCTGTGAGTGAAATAAAGCTCATGGAGGGCCCAGGTCAACTAGGGAGTCTTGAGGCCTGGTGCCAGAATTCAGATTTGGTATTGCCTTGATCTCGCTGCATATTAAAAGCATTAGTGTGAATGTGACTGAGGATATTCAGTTAGGATGGAAGTAATGTAGTGTTTTGCTAAAATTGAGCTTTCTGCGTTTGATTTTGGCAGCACACGCCAATATGTATGTGGCCCACAACTGTAATTTGATTTGCAATTGCTTTTTAGCTCTGGGAGTTCTGGCTAAAGATGTCTTTGTTTTTTATGACTTCTTTCAGGTCAAAGTTTATTCTTTTTAATTTCTTTAATGTATGAGCTACTAGTCCTAATAACTTATTGACAGGGATTCCAAATCTTTTATATTTCTCATTCAAATAGCTTGTAAGCATATTATGTCACTTAGTAGAGTGCTGTCAGATATGCTCTTCACATAGAAAATGTCCAACTGAAAATTCCTGTATATTCTGTAATTACCATATGTATGTGCATCCCCTTAGTACGATGATATTGACAACTAGTTATAATATTAATTGTACCATTGTAAGACTTGGTATAAAGACTGATGAACAAACGACTGAAGGGAAGTAATTTGTAGTTATTGCTCTTATAAACACCATGATACTCCTAAAGTATTGGATCTATATAAGCTATATTGATATCGTTTTCATGTTAATGAATCTTATCGAATCGATATTTGTAATTTGTTTAAGTACAAGGTAGTCTATTTTTTTTCTTTTAAGAGAATGTTTCAGGTCTATTGTATTATATTTCTTTGAGAGGTGGCATAATTAGGGCTTCAAAGTTTTCATATAGGTCATCCAATGAGAGAAAGTATGTGCTGGTACTTCTAGAATGTCTTTGTAACATCTTTCTTGACTGAAGATTGAACAATGCAGCAATATTCCACATTGAGAAATATAATAAGTACTTTAATAGATTATTGTATATTCACAGTTTAGAGCATATCCCATATTTGAACTAATTTGACTAGAATACTTATGAAAATTATATAATTAGAGAATCGTATAACATGGTCTATTAGCATATTTAAATATCATACTGGACCCAATTCTGACCACCTGAAATTTTGCATTATAAATATATTAAGTTTATATATAGGCAATTAGTGTCTTAAGTAAAGTGATTAACATTCTTGAAAGTGGTGCAAATACTGATATGACAATCTTCAAGCTTGTGATTGTCAATAAAAACTGATAGCGTAATAGGCTAAAAATAACTTTTGGCATAAGTAATGATGAATTTCCCCTAAAAGAGCTCTGCAACACATGGAAGATTAAACATTGATACTTGTCAGTAGGCAGGACAATAGCCTGACGGACGGAGCTTTTTACTAAAGAACTACAGATGCAAAAATTAACCTTATTCGTGTACAATTAAGTATACAGTATCAGGTTCTTGTTGCCTATGTATAAATACAATCTCTCTCTCTCTCTCTCTCTCTCTCTCTCTCTCTCTCTCTCTCTCTCTCTCTCTCTCTCTCTCTCTCTCTCTCTCTATATATATATATATATATATATATATATATATATATATATATATATATATATATATATATATATATATATATATATATATATATATATATATATATATATAACGTAGTATATTAAGTCTGTAATATAGATATGCCTAGCAACGCAACACAATAAACTAAGAAAAATCAGAACTAAACATATATTTTATATACAATATACTGGTTAATTAACATTGTAACATTTTTCCTTTTAAACCGGCAATTTCATGCACGAATTTTTCAATAGAGATACTAGTATCTCTCTATATTATTGTCTCTTTCTTAAACAGTGTAAACCTAGGACACCATATTGTTAGTTAGCTAGACACACATATGGATTTCATAAACGCATCTGACGCAGTTAGGGCATGCACTCAGGGTAAGGGTTACATTTTCCAAATCAAGTCCTTCGCAAGAAGGCAACCGTCCTAGCCCTTGGTAGAAAAGGGAGTCCGTGACGTAAAACCGCGTCAGATGCGTTTATGAAATCCATTTGTGTGTCTAGCTAACTAACAATATGGTATCCTAGGTTTACACTGTTTAAGAAATCGGGCCTTTGTGT
This sequence comes from Halocaridina rubra, assembly GCA_037179515.1. Lineage (NCBI taxonomy): Eukaryota > Metazoa > Arthropoda > Malacostraca > Decapoda > Atyidae > Halocaridina > Halocaridina rubra. The sequence continues at coordinate 5,763 of JAXCGZ010009762.1, read as the reverse complement.
CAACGTTGGGAAAAGAAAATGCTTTGGAAATTTAGAATTTTTTTTTTACACTGAAGATAGTTTCATTTATTTTTCCCCACAAACTTACAGTCCATGGAAAATATGCCTTTCTTTCATTTACTGTATACATAAATTTTCAGTTATTCATAAGAACATTTTCTCTCTCATCTTGAAAACGTCCTCGTTGATGCATTTAAGGACAGACTCAAACGTTTTATATAGTTTCATCATATTTTTTTATTTTTTTTTTCAAATGTGTTTGTTTCCTACTTTAGATTTTGGTAATGGTTATCATTGTCTTGGATTTTGGTAGATTCAGTCCGATGCGGTGACTCTAGACTTCAGTTTTTCCTTTATTTATCATATCCAGTGGATTCTTGAATGGGCCACCCACCAGAGGTTGGGTCTTACCATGTAAAGATGCAGTTGAGAATATAAATATTAAGTCTCAAAAAATAATATACAATTACGTATGGTGCAGTGAATATAAACTTTTTTATATGTATATATGTGTGTATATATATATATATATATATATATATATATATATATATATATATATATATTATATATATATATATATATATATATATATATATATATATATATATATATATATATATATATATATATATATATATATATATATATATATATATATATATATATATATATATATATATATATATATATATATATATATATATATATATATATATATATATATATATATATATATATATATATATATATATATATATATATATATATATATATACTGTGCCCTGTGGGGCGGGCACAATATCAAAGAATAGCCTCACCGTATTCCCTGTGTGTCGTAAAAGGCGACTAAAAGTGGACGGGGCGGGGGGACTAGGAATCTCCCCCCTTGTACCAACCTCCTGTGAGACGTCAAAGAAGAGGGGGAGTAGAGGGGAGAATAACTTCTCCCCAAACTGTTTTCCTTTTTTGATGTCGGCTACCCCCCAATTAAAGGGGGAAACAACCAAGGTATATGTATGTATGTATGTATCTTTAGAATTTGAATATTTACCTCAAAAGTTCTTTTAATAGCTTAATATTATACTTTGTTTATAAAAATGGATTTTTGCTACAGCTCACTTGGATGTATATTCAAATTAAAAAATCGATAATTTATACACTTACGGGGAAGGGAATATTCGAACTGTCAGCATATTAATCTTTATTACGAATGATCAAATAGTCGTTTGGAAATATAAACTATACAATGTTGAATTATTGTAAATTAAACGCTGTTTGATGAAACAGAACGAAAAGTATCGAATTTCCAATTCCAAAAGACCGGCAAAATGGATGCCAGAGAGAGTTTTATTTGTTCATTTAACGCACCCAATTTTTCAATTATACTATAAAAAAATTATTTAATTATATTAAAGAAGTCATTTTGTATGCTGGGTTCAGATTGTGAGAATAATCATTATTAAATATATTGTAAAAGAGCGAAAATAAACGCATAACAAAAACGTTGAGGAATCATAACTCTTAGCAACTGTTGGTCTCACGAGCTCGCCTTTCCTCCCTCTTAAATGCGATTCCTCTTTTCAACAAGTTGGTAGTTTCATACTAGCAAGCAGGAGAGAATAGTGTTACACACTAGTGCTCATCAAGTCATCACTATATCTTCTCTCACATTTGTTCCTTTAAGTAAATATTACCTCGTACTTCGCCTGTAGAAAAGGTAAGGAAAAAAGGCCTCAGATTTCTGTTACTATTAAAGGTCAATTTACAGAGTTGATGTCTCGTGAGTTGAACTTTCCATGACATTACAGTATTATCAGTAATGTTAAGGTGTTTATTTATTACTTAATATTGTATTCTGCATTTTATTTTAATGAAGAAACTATCATTTACATGTGCCATAATCAGGTAAAATAACTGAGCGAAGGAAGGTATTGCAAATATGAAGAAGAGATTATTATTATTTTTTTCTTTTACTGAATATCGGTCTCATTTTCCTGACAGTTTTTCCCGTTTTTCTCTTATTTCAACAATATTCGCTCAGAGAGCAAAACGACTTTCCATTTCCGCTTTTTCCTTTATGCTGTAACCGCTCATATACTGACTGTTTGCAGTGTCAGCTTTTAATAACCTCTTACGTCAGGAGAATTTGCCTGCGGGAGTACCTCAGAATTTCCTGTGTGAAATTGCTTGCTCTTTCACTCCAGACCCTTGCTTTCCACCCATACTTGGAATCCACGTGACACTAGAATTTATATCAATGTATTCTTTTTCCTCCAGATTTTCCCATGTTTATGAAATTCCAATGTCTGGTTTTGGTTCAGAAGGTTAAAGGCTCTATTTAATGTGTTATAGATTGAGGCCTTTCCTGACACCACCATTTATTCGCTAAAGTGACTCTCAATATCATTTTCCTCACTTGTTTCCGCGATTACTCGTATATGAGGTTAGAATTTATGATTTTGCCTCAAAGTTTTTAATGATTTGAATACTTTTCTGGCACCGGTTCCATTGATTAGGTTCGAGATTGGTACCGAGTTGATCAGACTTGCTTTCCCTGTTAGAAGAGTAGGAACAGACAGACTACACAGGTGAAATTGTAATTCATGGTTGGGTTGCCACGCCTTAGTGACGCATCCTAACAGATGTTAAAATAAGCAAATACACTTATTCAGTCGCAGGAGATTGTTGTTGGTGTCTTTGTTGCTCTTTTGTTGTGCTTTGTGTGAATGTGTTTGTTTTGCTATCTTTTGATAATATCTACAATTGTATTTACACAATTATTTATATACATTTTCAATAATTGAACTGAAATGTAAAATAAAGGAACCTCAACTACCAAAGTTATTGGAGAGAGAGAGAGAGAGAGAATTTTTCTGTCGTACTCAAGGACCTATATCTGTCCCTAGACAGGAAGCGACATTGTATGAATTTTACACAACACATTTCCTCTGCACTATCATCATCAGTGGCTCGTCAGCCATTTTAGCATCTTTTGAAAAAGAAAAATGAAAAAAAAATTACTCCTCGGTCTGCAATTTGATAAATTACAGCTATGTAATTGTGAAATTATGTATTTATGAAACCTCACGTCTGTTGTGAGCGATTACAAGTTTTTTTTTTGAGTTAAATAGTAGTGTTATGTAAGCGATTTCTAACTTTGTTTTTACATATTTTTTTTATTACTTTTTTCGATACATTGTTGTTTTAGTCGCCTGTTACGCATTATTGGAAATATAAAAACCGTTTATTCAAGCAAGCAATATATATATATATATATATATATATATATATATATATATATATATATATATATATATATATATATATATATATATATATATATATATATATATATATTCTAGTTTAATTTTATTGAGAGCCCAGAAGCCTAGTTATGTGTTAAGCGTGCTATGAGTTAGCTCTCAAATCGAGTAATAAGCAGACATGTTACAATTAATCTGTATTGATTAAAGCTCCGTCCTGATACAAAACATGGATGAATAATTAATGGTCTTTTTTTATTTTGCAAATAGATAATCATGAAAATTTAATAATACATTTTGTCAAGGCTATTGATAGTATTCTCTCTCTCTCTCTCTCTCTCTCTCTCTCTCTCTCTCTCTCTCTCTCTCTCTCTCTCTCTCTCTCTCTCTCTCTCTCTCTCTCTCTCTCTCTCTCTCTCCCATGACCTCTTGCATGCTTTCTCTTTAATTCCTCTAAGTTTGTAACTGTATGTTTTAAATTCATAATTAGTGGGTGTGTACGAATCAATAACTTTATTTCATGCAAAAACTTGAAATAATGAAATTACTCAAATGGAGTAAATTGCTGTTTAAATAGAAAAAATATACATATGATTATATAATTATTTATTTATTTATTAACTCATTTAGTTTCTTATATTGAATGTTTTCTAATAATAATAATAATAATAATAATAATAATAATTATTATTATTATTATTGTTAACTGTTAGTATTACGGGCTTCCCCTTGTATTAATTTAGAATAACAGTAGCTATCTTACTACTGCTACTATTAATAATAATAATAATAATAATACATACATACATACATATACCTTGGCTGTTTCCCCCTTAAATTGGGGGGTAGCCGACATCAAAAAAGGAAAACAGTTTGGGGAGAAGTTATTCTCCCCCCCCCACTCCCCTTCTTCTTTGACGTCTCACAGGAGGTTGGTACAAGGGGGGGGGATTCCCAGTCCCCCCGCCCCGTCCACTTTTAGTCGCCTTTTACGACACGCAGGGAATACGGTGAGGCTATTCTTTAATATTGTGCCCGCCCCACAGGGCACAGGATATATATATATATATATATATATATATATATATATATATATATTATTATATATATATATATTATTATATATATATATATATATATATATATATATATATATATATATATATATATATATATATATATATATATATATATATATATATACATATATATACACATACATAATAATAATAATAATAATAATAATAATAATAATAATAACGTACGCAGACGTGTACATATTCAGACTTAAGCACACTAACCCATTCACATACATGCATAATAAATTTCGAAGTGCACGTCAATTATTACTTTTATTATTATTATTATTATTATTATTATTATTATTATTAGTAGTAGTAGTAGTAGCAGCAGCAGTAGTAGTAGTAGTAATAGTAGTAGTAGTAGTATATGACTTAGTTTATTTGTTCAGTTGTCTGTGACCTAAGTATCTATAATCGATAAATAGGTTTATCTTGTGTCAAGTAGAGAGGTTCTTGATAACATTCTAAATATTTATTCTTCCAGCCCTGCGGTTCCATATCTTAGCCTTGAGATTAACCCTTTTCAACCATTTCAATCTTCCATGGGTATTTACTTCATCCTTAAAATAGATATTTGAGATTGAAAGCAATTAAACTTAATTAACAAACAAAATAAACCGTCTGTGACTAACTCTATGGTCTGGGAGAGAGAATAATCATAATTCCTGAAGACAAAAATGAGAGAGGGTGAAATAGAGTAGGCTATTATCATGTATCTTGTTAAATTCCATTAATAGTCTATGACCATATTTCTTCTAGGGCGTAAATGCTACTCTCTGTAAACTAAAAGGAAAAGAATTTAAATGTATTTTTAATTATTAAATACAATTACATTTTTTTCTTGTTCTTCTTTAGCAAGAACACCATTTCATGAAATTTTTTTTTCTCTCGTCTCCCCTTCCAGACATTCTATTTTTTTTTCTTCTTCTTTGCATGTTAAAATGGGAAGTGAGGGGATGATACCCTGAAAGCATCAATAATTTGAGATTATTGACCAGAATCCAAATATCAAGGGGAGAGAGAGAGAGAGAGAGAGAGAGAGAGAGAGAGAGAGAGAGAGAGAGAGAGAGAGATTATTTTAATAATTGTGCTTTACACTCATTATCTTACTTTGCTTAAAATGATTTCTATGTTAATCTTATTCAGAAGAGTTCACCGTCTCTCTCTCTCTCTCTCTCTCTCTCTCTCTCTCATTGCCCAGCGTTTCGTGGAATTCTATGGTGTTGTAGTTATGTCTTTCTTAGTTACCAGATATGAAAAGTAGAACCGTTGATCACGTGATTAGATGTGTCTACGTCATCCACCCTTACATGCGCAGTGGGCTCCATATCGTCTGTGTTAAGCGATCCGATGAAGGAGTGTAAAGAATATGTATTATTTTTTTCATCTGTTGGCTTATATATATATATATATAT
>JAXCGZ010009761.1:52500-82500 GCA_037179515.1 Halocaridina rubra | reverse complement strand
GGCCTCATTATAAAAATAATAATTAGTGTCTTGAGCGCAACTAAATGAGATGACTTTATTGGTAGTGGAAGAGGATTTTACTCCTGCATTCTCTTTATGGCTTAGAGAGTAATGAATAGGGATATTCCGGGTGATGTGGAAAAAAAGAATTTTTCCATAATTATCTGTGTGACACAGGAGGCAAGTGAAAGGGATAGGCGAGTGAGAGTTATTAATTTCAGTTTCCCTGAAATTCCTCTTGTGCAAAACACACCTTACAACAGAGGTAACGACAGATAGAACACAATAAAAACTCTTACTATAATGCTTTTGTTACAGCAGTGGTAACTGTATTTTATTCATATTGTCTATAAATCTTAATTCAGATATCTGTATGAATACAGTGTATATTAGTTTAATAGTATCAGCTTTCTTTCCTCATATTTTGTTTTATTACATATCTTTATAAATTTTTGCAGCCGAATTTCTTCAATATTTCTATTTGTTCAATAAATATTGTAATTACCTAAACAGCAAATAAGAGAGCATTATTGCTAGAGTTCAAAGCAATGTATTGAATTATTATAGCTTTTGTTAAAAACTGATACAAGGAATCTTGCAACGTTGCCTAATATAAAATTAGTTTATGAAGGAGACTTTCTGAGGTTTTTAGTTGAATTAAGACATTACTGCTTTTCATTTCCAACATAAAATACTCCATTTTGCTAATTACATTAGTGCACATAAACTTTTGACTATAATAACTCCTGCATAACCTATATGATATGCACATACAATACATTATATGGTTATTTTTACTTATACCAAAATATTCCCTCCAGGACAAACAAGGTCAGGTGATATACTCACCAACTTATGCTGTCTCCTAGACCTTCAGGTACTGAATTTGGGTATTCTGATTTTACCAAAAAACATTTTCACTTTGACAAAGAAGGGTTTATTGATAAATTCACTTACTCATACTGCCTCCTCCATAGAGTCCATTCAAACTCTGAAGTCCTAGTAAACTGAGATACAGTATTGATCTGATACTCTGTAAACGTAACAAAGAATAGACTTTTAAGATTTAAAGCGTAATACTAAATAACAAAGAGATTAGTAAATAAGTTATTAAGCGTTTCTTTGTCTCTTAGAATATCCGGGAGGAAAATAATATGTAAATGAGTACAGGTATTGTACATTCAAGTAGAATTTCAGTAGAACACGTAAAGTACTGAGATCTCATAAGGTTCTAATATAAATGACTGGAACGATCCTATATGTTCCTTATTATATTATTGGAAATATAAGAGATCTCTACTTCAGACACTAAGCACAGTATTTATATAATAATAATCTGAAGATACTAACATTTCTAAATAAACCTTTGTGGAGACAGACAGATCCTTGATTCAAAACCATATAGAGACATTTGAAAACTTGACCCTTATGCAACAAAAAGTATCGGAGTGGCTGTAACTATAACAAAAGGTCCAGTGCTGCGGAATCTCCTCTCTTCTGATTTCTCTAAGCAAGTAAACATATTCAAGGAGGGGGAATCCGTCAGCTTTCCTCTTACCCATCCCCTTTAGTTATCTCATCCAAAACAGAAGAATTACAAGTAATAGAGATAATAAAGTTACAAATATTTCATTTCATTTATAAAAAAGATCTCTCTTTGAAGTATAGTACATCATGAAAAGATTGAATTTAAATTAACTGCACAGTGTCTAATATTTACGAGAGGACTGCATAACATTATGTAACATCTGATTAAAAATAGAAAAAAGAACTAGGAAGTGACTAATTAAAAAAAGGCATTTTATGCTATATACTTAAAATCAGCTATTACTAAAGTTCCTCATACTATATTTACAACTACTCCAGTTTCATTTTTTCCACATATTACATCAAATTAATATATCATAAAAGTTTTATATACAGTATTTGCTTTGCTTAATAGCACAGTGAGAAGATAAATGGTCAGTACAGTGAGTGTTTAAGGAGTAAAATTGTTGAAAATAGAGAGCACAAGTAACAATGCAGCAAAATTAGAAGTTATAAGATAGAAGATGAGTGCAGTATAGAAGCCAGTGCAGTACCTTTATGCATATACTGTATATAAAAAACAACGAATGAAGAAGAATAGAATGATTTGCTGTACAATAAGTTTATATAAAACTGCCAACAAATTACATTAGTTTACAATAGATTATCATTCATGTGATCTATCTGACTAGTTTTATGTCATAATCTCATGAAAAAGAAGAACAATGAATGAGATAAGCATTGGTATTGTCTCTGCCAAATTACCATTTTGTCTACAGGACTGTAACACAGTACTAAATGCTCAACATACAAGACATGATTTGGAATTATGTTCACGCACTTTGTATATTGAAGCTATGAATATTGATAAACTGCTGGAAAAAGATTCGCTAGATGCAAACTGAAGTTGGTCATTTCATGAAATGACCAATAAAAGAGTATGCAAATGTGCCGTTTCATTCACTTATCCTTTTTAGTCAGCTCTTATGATATGTATGGAATAATCGTGCAGAATTCAATATCACCCCAACAGGGATAAAGCATTAGCATTAAATTTTTTTATTTTACTTATTTTCCAGTCATATGTTAATTGGAATATATAACTGGAACTATACGGCACACTGCCAAATACTGTAGTTCCATTTATACATTGAAAAACATCACAACTGTAATAACCTGAACAAGAAATTTCAAATATGGCTGGCATTCGAAATTATAAGAGGTTAAAATTTTTGCTATACATAATGCCTTTTCTCACTAAAATCAGCAAGATGGCAACAGCCAAGGAAAGTGTGCAGCATGGTAAAAAAAAACCCTGAAATTCCCTTCCTTATCTGTAATCATAATCATTAGCTCACAGCAAAGATTATGCAAAACTTGTACTGTAAACAAGATAAAGACAGTGCCAATACTAAATTACTGAACTAAGCCTCAGGTTTCCCAGCTTACCCTGGCCCCTATAAGATAGCAATATCAGTAAAATCCTTTATCGAAAGATTATTAGTCTAACAATATATTTAACTTATTTTTTGAAGCCCCGTTACTCAGTCATCCCTGAAGTTGGGAAGAATGCATATGACAGTCATGCTAGCTTCATATTAAAGGAAGCAACTATAAAGGATAGTTGAACAAAGTAAAGATAATCTGATAGAGGAGGTGGCTATGGTGAGGATACAGCAAATTCTAGTTTTCTCAGATCTTCAGCTACATTTATGATCACATTACTAGCTAATGGATAGTATGGTATCATGTATAAAACTTTATCCTTTACCTCTAAGTTATAGATATATCTTTACTGTATCATAAAGCACCAATAATGATCTGTATTCACAATTCAGCATAAGGTATTAAATCCTCTAAAGTGACATTACACATAATTAACAAAGCACTATGATAAACATATGCTATACAATTATCAAAATTATCTTTAGTGTACATCAAGGCCATTTAAAATAAAAGTTTGGCAAAAATCACTTGTGATATGATCCCAAAATCAAATGCCTTTATTCCTGTGGCTTGAAGGAAGTACAGTATAAGTATAGCTTGACATCAAGCCCAATAGTAAAAAAATAATTGCACAGATCAATAATTACATATATAATAACATTGCTAAAAAAAAAGAAGCAAATTTATGCTTGCTTAGCTGTTTACTAGTAATATAAATAATATCATTGATAGTCCACAGGACATGGTGCAAAATTAGAAGTTTTCGATGTTATTATTCCTTAAGCTGCCTGTATAAACAGCTCCGAGTCACTAAGGAAGATCACTGCAAAGGTAGTGAAACAGTGCAATATTTAATATCAAAGACAATGCACAAAACCTAACATACATCGATGTTTGCTTAGTACTTAATAGTAAGGTATCTAATGATATATTTAGTCTAATGATGAATTAGCAATAGTAATGATAATTAAAAACTTGATTAAGGAAATTTTGGGCAAAGAAAGAATAGGAAAATACAATCATCAACCCAAGAGGCTAAAAGTAACTATATTTGAGTGTACAAATGTATTTCCAGTACATATGAGAGGGAACTATGGAGCTACAATCATACAGATGAACTTAATAAAGGCAGCAGTACTGACATACAGGGAATGTATCTTCCAACATAATGATTCTTTTTCAAATGGGACGTCAGATCTACAGTCCCCCTTCCCAAATGTTAACAAAATTGATAAATGATAAATGACACTAAATGCGTTTTCTACATAGCAGATACGAAATTTTGTTGTGTTTATAAAGTAGAGTATTAAAACTATTAGGAAACAAATATTAATATGAAATACTGGCAAAGTACTTAATAATCTGTCCCTTTTGGAAAAAGTTCATTCAATGCTAAAATATATATCTACACACTAATCTCTAACTTCAAAATCAGTGCCTTCAACATCACACAATAATATCAAACATTTCCTCACCTTCAATTAAATATATCCAAATAGAAAGTTTTCTTTTCATTCATGCAAGACACTACAGCTTGCTCAGCCAGCAGGATGATCATAACTATAGCACAAAAATTGTAAAAAACAGGATTGCAACATACATTGCCATCCTTGCTTTCTCTCACACTTCTTATGTGGCATGAAACACGATCAGCAAAAAGATGGCTGCTATGCCATAATCTTTTATCCCTTTTAGTCATTTCTTACAACTTAGAGGGTTTTCTATATCCTACTACTACCTCTATAGCTAAATATATTCTCTACACTATTAACACCAAAACTTAATATTTGAGGGATGTTACTGACTAAAAAACTAACTACACATTATTTCCAAGGCATCCAGTCATAAAAGGAGCATATTATGCTAAAGACGAGATGCTCACATGAAAGCATGAGTACAAGAAAATGTCACATAGTTCCGCAGTACAGTATATCACTATTTATGAAATGATAATATACTTTATGAAAACAAGTAAGTAAAATATATATCTTGTCTAACTAACCGCCCAGACATTCATTTATAAGATTAATAGATAAAAATTGAGCATATTACAGGCATAAGCCATCCAAAGTGAACTGCAGACACCAAAAGACCTTCACTGATTCGATCCAAGAGCATAATTTATTTGAATATGGAATAGCATACCCATATACTCCATATATAAGGGATAAGAGTCATCATTAGTAATACCCAGCCACTACAGAATCTAGATCTCCAAACTCTTTATATATATTTTAGGTGAAAGGCACAGACCTCAAGATATAACGAATATGTCTGGTTTTCTTTTTCTGAATCAACAAAATAATTGTTGCAACTAATGGGTTAGTATTCAAATAATGTAATAATAACACCAGTTAAATGGTTAGGAATTGCAATGAAAAATGATACTAAAGTTCCTCTACATCCTGAACGTGACCATGTAATGAGCTTGCTCTGTTATCAAGATTAAAGTCAGGTTCAAACTTGGCCCTAGGTGAGAAGAACCACTAATTTATGCAAAACTACCTACGTAGACTACAATCTCCTTTATTAAGTCACAAGATCCATTCCAAGTATGATATGTTATAAGATGACTAACTGTTACCACAACTCAGTTGTTCATTAGATCACCTGTATATCTCTGGCATTCAACAGTGATTACATATCATTAAGCTGGATAAATATAAAATAACTTGTTCAAATGTCCCAATATAGGTTTCATGACCACAGATAAAGTTCATTTACCATCACTTTGCCTCCTTAAGGGATGTACTTTCTTGTACGTACATCTGCATATCACACACTTCCGTTTTCAAGGTCCTGAGAGGAACAATGTGAGGATCAACAACTTCAACTTGTTTCTTCTCAGCTTCCACCCAAGGGAAATCCTGTTGAAAGTTTCATTTGATATTTTATGATATTATTCATGGTGAGCTACTTTCTTATTATGCACTAAAATTGGTTCTAACTATATTATTTTCCATGCACTGATAGGTTACATTACTTAATCAATTAGTTATCTAATAACGTGTAAATGAATACTGGATATTTATCTTAATACTTGAAAGCCATTACACTCGGTGTTTTTGGATATTTAAGCTTATTAGTACTAATCCTGGTCCTTGCCATATACTTCTGATCAATTCTTTGGTTGATAATATTTGCTAAATTTACAGATAAGGTGCTCTTTACAATACCTGTACTTCAATTCTTAAATATGTTTAAAATTCGAGCCCTAAACATACTGCAACAGTTCCTTACAATATTTAAAAAAAATTATACCGAATTTATGTTTTACTGTATAAGCCCTAATTAGGGATACTGTTCTATTTTTGTGAGCTTCCAAAAAGTACCCAATACAAGAGAGGAATCAGACCTCTAATTCAAGAGATAAGATATCAAGAATATTCTGTCAAAGCCTTGAGCTTATATACAATAATGACATGCGTTAACTGGAATAAGCATTATGTAGCATAACAGTACATATTTCAAGCTAAATTCAAATATATATAACAATACTATTCAAAATATGAAATTAAGTTATATACGTGATCTGAGCTTGGTATATTGTCTTCTTCTTTTACTGCACTTTAGAATTTCATATTTCATAGTGTTTGATGTTTTAAATTATTTAATTCCAAATATCACAGGAACTTGCTTACGTTGAGTAAAAGGTCTTGATTATGAATCCATAAACAGATAAGGTTCTTCATGCTTGAGGTTGCAGTGGAATAATATAGAAATGTCTTCAAGTGACAGAGCAGAAAATGCTAATTTCACTGATGAAATTATACAAGTCATTGCAATAAATAATATAACCACAAATTAACAGAATATCCCGCAATATGACAACGATATTAATATGGATTCAGTCCTTAGGAAGTGGCAGTATTTTTGACAATAAAATATCGATAATATCATTCATATGAAAACACAGACTACAGCACCAAGGTCAAGTGGAAAGAAGCTTTGATCATCCAAGCAATTACCTCATCTCTCAACACAACAATTAAAGTTTTCCTACACCAAGAAATAATTCTCCAGCTGTCCATTCTCGAAGACACTTTCCAGCCAGAGACACTGAGAGTAATCCAAGACCAAATCATGAACATATATGTCAAAAATGCTCAACAACAATCAGTTAGAGTTAGCACACTAAAGGTTCAGTTCTCTGCAAGTCAAGCAGATCCAGAACCTATTTTACCAGTACAACAATTGGTAACATGAACCACTACACAAACATTTCAACTTGTCACAATGCTCCCCATGCCTTCCTTCAAACACATCCCTTACTCTCTCCACATTCAACCTACCAATTCACTCATAATTCCCACACCATTCAGATCCCAAACACCCCAACCCTCACTTAAACAATCGCTACACCCTCTCCTATTGCCTCTACACCACTTACACGCTCATTCACACCCTTTCCTTACCCTCCTGCAGCAACACCACACACATCTCAATATTCTACAAATTCGTAGTTCACACATTTCACCACACTACTTAACATACACACTGCCATCATATCAGAGACAAAACTACACAGAACACACAAAAAATCCACAATTCAAAACTCCACCACCATAAGACAAGACCAGAATGTTGATGGCAGTGGTAAACTCATCACTCTTTGACACCACTGCACACATAAAATATGTCTTAAACCACATAACATTAACAAAGAAATACAATCAAAGTACGCATTGATAACACATCTGACATAGCCTAATTATCACAACTGTGACACAAAAAGAGGGCTGGTAAAACAAAACTAAAGAGAAATTTTTTTTATCCTAAATAACATTCATCAACACATATTTTTCAACCAAACCTACTCCCTGCCACTATCTCCAGACAACACATTTTACTCACCAAACCTCGCCCTCACAACATCATGGAAGGTGATTAAAATTCTGTATTCAATCATCATCACCACCAAAACAAGAATTGCCCCAGCTGCCCACAGTCACACATACACCAATTACAAAAGAGTCAACTGGAGAACTTTCACTAATGAACTCTAAATAGTGCTACCATCACAAACATATACAGTAATCCCTCGTTTATTGCAAGTGTTAAGTTCTGGGACCACTCGCTATAGGTGAAAATCTGTGAAGTAGCAGCACCATACTTATTACAGGTATTTAACATTTATTTTTACCTTTATAAACCCTCCCTGCACTGTTAACAACTCACCCTTTACTTTATTAATAACCGCGCAAGCGTAAATTTATATGAATGTGACAGGTAGTTTACCGTAAATAACAGCGCGCAAGCGTAAAGCTAAATGAACGTGATAGGTAAGCTTACCGTGAATGACGTGATGATGACTACACAGCCAATGACAGCTTTACGGCTGCTTTTTGCAAGAGAAGAACATGGTACTGGGGAGTTGCTGTTGCTGTTTCTTCTTTTGTGCAAAGATGGTCTTTTAAGGAGTCATGGCATCGTCGATAATATTGCAGAAGTGCACTGGACGAACCATATCATCGTCCCAATCCAGCGCGACGATGTAGTGTACAGTAGATTCGTTGATGCCAAAATGGCGGCCGACAGCCGAGAAACTTCTTCCTTCCTGCAGCATATCTAACAGTTTTACCTTATCTGCTATGGTCAACATCTTCCTTTGCCACTTAGGCTCACTACCAGAAGCCTTAGAAGATGAAGGACGCTTGGGCGGCATTGCAGGGGTTGAAATAGAGCAAAAGTTTCACAAAAAACACAAGCACAACGTATTAAGAGGCACAACGCGAAAGGCACACACGTGGGTAACTGAATGGGTGAGGCGAGACAATGGAAGATGCTGGAAGAATCAAGCTTCAATCAAAAAGCCAATCAGACCCCAGGATACAGAACACAATTCTGCGATTCGTCATCTCCCACCCATCAGCCAATAGCATCCCATGTACTATCTCATGTAGGTGCGACCCTTTTCGTTTTCCAAGACGCCAATACCGGTATCGTATTTTATATGGTGCAATACTGTGAATTACATGTTTAAATTTATGTTTTTTACTATTTTTTACTGTTTTATTATTCTTAGGCTAGGAAATACTTTTTTTATCAATAAAATAATGATAATACTGGAAATATTAATATTTCCATATATCGTGGATTCCTGCGATATACCCAGGAAATTTGCAATATAAAATACATATGCTTACCAAAAAACCAGCGATGCACTGAAGTCGCGGAAGGTGAATCGCGATATAGCGAGGGATTACTGTACTCTGTCGTACACTTTGTTCACACAAGTCAAAATGCAAATGCATAACAGATTTTTAGAGGTATCATTAAACAAAGTACAATTCAAACAGAATTCTACAGGCTTTCAAACTATCATATTCAAAGTACATGGTAACTATCTTAAATACTACAAATATCATACAGAAGCTCCCCTACTTATGAACAATCGAGTTATGCACATTCACAGATACGAACAAAAACCAACCCATTACCTACTTATGTATTAATATGTGTATTACTGTACAGTACTGTAGTATTACTTTATTGTAACTATTAAAATTCATTAATACTGTATACAGTACTTTATGAATTATGTAGTATTGAAGAGTCTTTAGCCTAAGTACTGTACAAAACTGCATATGTATGTACTGTACAGTACCTTTTTTTACTTACGAACAATTTTACTTATGAACAGACTTCTGGAACCTAACTCATTTGTAAGGTGAGGAATGTCTGTATTGAATAGATATATGCCTACATTTTGTATGTTATTAATATCCAACTATACAGATACTCTACATTTACTCAATTTGCATACCTGGTTACAGTCAGTAGCCATAGCTGGTGGGATATGTTCAGGTACATGAATCTGAACAACGAATGAGCATCCAGAAGGTAATGGCCTTAGGAAACAATCGCTTGTGCTCAGCTTTAGGCAAAATGCTCTTAATGCATCTTCCATTCGAAGAAGTTGTGGATCGTGTCTGGAAAGACAAAAAAGTATCAATAGTAAGGTTTACTTCCTATATTACTCCATATCTGTTGTCACTTAAATAGTCAGCTCTAATTAATGGGCACCACTCCATAAAATATATTCAATATCATATATATTTAGTGAGCACATATCTTATGAATATATATATACTCATATATTCCATTACATTTGACAAGTCACAACATTCTGCACATCTGTCTCTTTTACTTTCTTCTTCCTCACATATGTTATTATTTATGGGAGGTTCACAACTAATGGCCCCCAGTACCCGGCATAGTGGGGTGCGAAGAATCTCCGGGGATCGTGTTGACTCCACCATTGGCTTGAGGGCAGACACGCCTGGTGGTAGTAATGGTTCTGCTCTTAACCTTGCACCTCCCAATAGATCTGCTTCTTTCACTCTTCACTATTCTAACATTTGCGGGCGGAACTCTAATCTTTCGTCTGTGGAACAGCAATTGGGCACTTTCCTCCCTAACCTCCTCCTCCTATCTGAAACCCAGCTGTCTATACATGCTTCCACTGACCCATTCCAAATCTCTCACTATAATCTGTATACTCGTTTTCGTTCCAAAGGTGGGGTCTGCGCTTACTGCAATACTAACACTCCTACTGTGAGGCTCATGGACCTTGAATCTCCTGACTTTGATGTTCTCTGGCTAAAAATCTATCTCTCAACTACCACTATCTTCCTGTGCTTCTGCTACTGTTCTCCAAACTCCACCGAGTTTGTGTCATTCTTTGAATATCTCTCCTCGTGCCATGAGTCCTTGCTATCTTCTCACCCACATGCCGAAGTTCTCTACATTGGATGTACACCACAGTGAGTGGCTTCATTCTTCTCACACTGATGTGGGAGGAAGCGAGGCCCTTGCTTTTTCTATTACTCACAATCTGGAGGAAATTATCAAACATTCTACTCGCGTTCCTGATCGTCACGAACATGCCGCAAACACTCTTGACCTATTTTTTACTTCTAACCCTTCAAACTACACTTATTCTGTGCTTTCCCCTCTTGGTAAATCTGACCACTCTATGATCTCAGTCTCTTCTATTTTCGCTCCCCCACCACCAATCCCTCCTACTCAGCGCCGCCTTTGGCACTTTGAGCGTACCCAACGTGAAAATTTGTGTATGCGTCTCTTTGACTTCCCATGGGATTGCTACTGCTTTCGGTCCCGCAACCCTGATCAGGTAGCTCTAAAAGTTGCCGAGATCATGACCGCGGGAATGGAGGCGTACATCCCCTCTTCTTCAAAAACTTTCTCTCCCCCTGAACCTTTGTTTGACCGTGCCTGCTACATGACTATCCAGGCTAGGAATCAGGCTCACCGATCTTACCTTGCCTCTCCTTCCGATATAACTCGCTCTGCTTTTATTATAGCTAGGAATCGCTGTACTGGTCAGATTCGAAGGTCTAAGGCTTCCTTTATAAGAAGGAAAGTTGATGACCTTAACTCCTCTCCCACTGACAAATGCTTCTGGTCCTTAGCCAAAAACCTCTCCAAAAACTTCTGTAACTCAATATTTCCCCCTCTCATTCGATCTGATGGTTCTACAGCTTGCTCTCCCACTGACAAAGCCACTCTATTTGGCTCTCATTTTTCTGCCAACTCTTCTATCAACGATTCCAGCGCACCTGTTCCTCAGTCTTTTCCCCTCTCTAACCCTATGCCCTCCCTTATCCTTTCTTCACGCAAAGTTCATAAGGTTCTTCGCTCGCTAAAGACGAACAAGGCATCTGGTCCCGATGGTATCCCTGCAAGGTTCCTTAAGGAGTTTGCAGATGAACTGACTCCCGTGCATTGTCGTCTTTTTTGCCTCATTCTGTCAACCAGTATCTATCCTTCATCTTGGAAGCATGCTCTAGTTCAACCTGTTCCTAAGAAGGGTGACCGCTCTATTCCTTCTAACTACCGACCTATTGCCCTAACCTCCTCTATTGCTAAAGTTTTCGAAACTTTGCTCAATGCTCACTTCTTGAAACGCCTTGAATCCAACTCACTTATCTCCGATCACAAGTACGGCTTCCGCAAGGCAAGATCCACTGGTGATCTCCAGTCCTATCTTATTCATGTATGGTCATCTTCTCTGAGGAACTATGGGGAATCCTTTGTCATTGCCCTTGATATCTCCAAGGCTTTTGACAAAGTCTGGCACAAGGCTCTGTTGGCCAAACTCCCTGCCTATGGCTTTACCCCTTCTTTCTGTTCTCTGATTTCCAGTTTTCTTACTGACCGTTCTATATCTGTAGTTGTTGATGGCGCGACATCTAGCCCTTTCTCTGTTACCAGTGGTGTTCCACAGGGCTCTGTTCTTTCACCTACTCTCTTCCTTCTCTTCATCAAAGATCTTCTACAATACCCATCTTCCTCTCTTCTTCATGCCTTTGGAAATAAAGATTTATTATTTGCTGATGATTCTACCCTTCACTTTTCCTCTGCCTTTTCTTCACAACCTTCATCTGTTACTCGTAATCAATCTCGCATCACACTTTCTTCTACTCTTAACTCATATTTGCAGAGGGTATCTGAATGGGGCACTCAAAACTTAGATAAATTCAATGCCTCCAAGACACAGTTTCTGGCTATCTCTTTATCTTCTTCTCCAAATGATAACCCTAATGTCTTCGAAACTAATGAAATTTACCCTCTTAACTCTATCAACATATTAGGAATCCATATAGCCTCTAACTTGTCTTGGAGGAATCACATAATCCAAATGTCTAAATCTTCATCTAAAAAATTGGGGGTTTTGTTTCGTTTTCGTCATTACTTTTCCTCATTGCAGTTACTTAAAATTTACAAAGGTCTCATCCGCCCCTGCTTAGAATACTGCTCTCACCTCTGGGGTGCTTCTTCCTTTACTAATCTTCTTGATAGGGTTGAATCTAAGGCAGTCAGACTCATTAATGATCCTTCTCTTACTTCTAACCTAGATTCTCTCTCTCTTCGCCGTAAGGTATCTTCCCTTTCGCTTTTCTATCGCTACTACTTCCATCGCTGCTCTGATGAGTTGGCGAGTTGCATCCCTCCTCCATTGCCGAGGCCGCGTAACACTCGCCAAGCGGCCTCATCTACCGGTACTGTGTGGAGATTTGTAGCTCGTGGATTGGTCGGTGCAGCAACTGCTTCTTCCCATCTACCTCCAGACTCTGGAACTCTCTTCCTCCTCCTTGTCTTTCCTAATTCTTATGACCTTTCATCCTTCAAAAAGCAGATCTACTGTCATCTCAGAGCCTAGTCCTCCATATCTCTGGGTCCTCTGTACTTTTACTGTTTTTTCTGTCTGTCGTTTTCCTTTGAGCAACATTACCTCATCTCTGCATTGCCCTTAACCTTTTTCTTTTCCTTCGTCTTGGTATTTTCTCGTGGCCGGGCCTATATTGATGAGGGCAGTTCCTGCCTGTCCCGGTGTCACTCTCTTTAAAAAAAAAAAAAAAAAAAAAAAAAAAAAAATATATATATATATATATATATATATATATATATATATATATATATATATATATATATATATATATATATATATATATATATATATATATATATATATATATATATATATATATAAAACTGAGACCTAATAAAAAGGTAGTTTTACACTTAAGGACCCTTGGGCTTGTGAAGAAATAACAGAATCATTGGTGCACTGTCTGTGATTGCTGCAATAAATAGGGAGAGTGGTATCTTCTTCCGGTATAGTTTATTCCTCTACTTAGGAATATTATTTTTACTATGAAAGTTGTACTGCAGATGAATATGATAATACAGAAGGTCTAAGTAATCTAAAAGTAGGCATTCATACGCAAAAGCAATTTTCAATTTACCATAGAGGGGAAATTTTGAAGAAATA
This sequence comes from Halocaridina rubra, assembly GCA_037179515.1. Lineage (NCBI taxonomy): Eukaryota > Metazoa > Arthropoda > Malacostraca > Decapoda > Atyidae > Halocaridina > Halocaridina rubra. Next base: position 68,729 of record JAXCGZ010009761.1, on the reverse strand, counting down.
CTAAAATAATTAAAGTTGATAGAAGTGAGGAGAGACTAACAAATATGTGAAGTTCTCACAGCCAACTATGCTATATAGAATTACAGAGTTCTCTGATCCTTAGAGCTAACATTCATTATAAAAGATTTAACACGGCTACATAAATAAAATAATAAAAAATTACTATCCTACAGAAATCTAAGTGCCAAGGAGAGGAAGCTCTAATGTTGCAACAACAACAACAACAACAACAAAAAAAGTATATTAATAAACATGTTAGCAAATTTGCAAGGATAGTGACTGACTGATAATTTTTTCCCCAACTGACCCTGCAATGTGGCAAGAACAAAAGGAAATAGAAAAAAAAGTACTAAAAACATCTTTCCATTTCTCTAATCGTAAGCATTTACAGTTACACACTAATGACGTAGTGAAGATCAAACCAATGCTAAAATCTGGAACCAACCATATCTCAGGCTTGCTAGGTTTAACTTTAACCTCAGGTGCCCAATGCAGATTGTATTTACACAGTGCAAACTCATTCCAACTCCTATGTGATTTGCACCTAACTGGATATCAAAACCTCTCCCGTACAGGGTGTAAACATAAACTTACTTGATATCTTGAGGTTTGGTCGGTATCTGTGTTATCTCAAAGATGAATTTTTCAACAGGAACACCAGCAGATGATAAAACAGCAACAACTACTTTTTCAATATCACCTTTTTCGAGTACAGGGCGTATGGAACCAACACAATCGCTAATGTATGCCTGTAAACCAGGATGAATACACATCTGCAATAGAAAAATTTACTTTTTAGTTTATGTCTTTTTTCTCTCCAGATCATTCTGCAGCAAAGAAGCAAATTTCTAACTTTCATATGCCTCAGTGCCTCCTGGCTAGTACAGTGGTAAAGCGCTGGCCTCGCATTCGCGAGGTTGAGGAAAGATTACTGCTGTGGTTGAGCACCACAGTGGGGGGTTGGGGCTTGTGCCCCTTGACCTTTACTTATAAGTATACTCCTAGATTTGTAACAGAATACCCATTGTATAATGGAATAAAGGTTTATATATATACAATGCTTTTGAGAAAGTCTGGAAATACAGTGTACATACTTTGCTATTACAAAAATATATACTGTACAGTAGTTTTATCGGAAAGCCTACGATTTGCCATCTTGCTATTATATAATAAACAAGATGATAAAACTATATGTCTGCAAATACTGCCTTAACTGTAACTCCATAATTCTGAATATTTTGTACGTTATATTACATATTATAATATTATATATTCTCTCTCTCATAACATTGCTATTTCTGCATATCTGGTATTATCTAGTCTCTTTTTTCACATGATATCACACACTCTGAATCCAGCAGGGCAGCCAAAATTTAATAGAAAAAGAAGGTAACGGGGCTTCTTACTCTGTGCAATCTCAACTCTTCAGGTGCTGAATGTTTTCTCCCAATGAATTTTATGTCCATCAGCAAATGGTAAAGTATCATAAAATTTAAAGATGTGTCACAATCTTAAAGAATCTCATTCTACTGTCCCCATTCAACCGTTTATATGGGACTCTATAAATCCCCATTTGAATAGAGGCAGACACAGACAGATTGGAGCTAGGGAATTAAGGCTGGATGATCTTCATAGGAATGTTATAAATAAATATGAAATCCATTTTATCAAAAGTAATAATAGCACATCTAGAATATATGTCCCTTCCCCATCCCATATACAGAGAGGGATAAGGAAGCAAGGGGGCTGGCAATCCCTCCTTCCTTGAATCTAATTTTTTCATCGCAACAGCTAGATGGAGTGACTACACACAGGATATGATGAAGCCCTGCTGCCTTAATTCTTTTGTAATACTTGTAGTAACCTTTACAGTTATTCATTACAATCATAAAAGGCCTAGGTTGAGAATCAAGTTAGCATGATAGTATTGTATAATTACTAGAAAAATCAACAACACAAATGTACTTATTAGTATAATAAACACAGATAACGTCGATTTGCAGGTTGAGATTCTAACAAAAGTCTTCCGTGAATGCTTAGATAGTTGTGCACCCATTGTAACAAGAAAAAACCTGCCCGTCATCCCCCTGGCTAACTAATGACATCAAAGAGGCAATGCAAATCAGAAATCAAATACAAAAAGAGCTAAAAATAAATGGATATGATATGACTCTCTGAGAACGTTATAAAGTACAAAAGAAACATGTCAGATCTCTCATCGATATAAATAAAAAAGACTTTTACAAAAAACAATTTAATGATTCTAGACGTGATACAGCGGCAACATGGAAAGTGATAAGAAGAATGATACCAAATGGGAAGACTACCTCAGAAAGTTATAAAAATGTTACGGAGTTGAAAGACAAAGCAGAAAACTTCAATAACTAATTTGCTAACGTTGACAAAAATGCATATGGGAAAACATATGTGTTTACATATGTAAACACAAGAGAGTACTTAAAGATAAATCCTGTAGATTTTGCTACCCTAATTCTTACCATAAAGAGCCTAAGAATCTTTGGCACTTATGGTCCAGATAGTATACCAATTCAATTCATCAAAGATGCTCTACCCATGATTGTGTCTTATATACTAGCCATTATGAACACTTCAATTGTTACTAAAAGGTTTCCTGACTCTTGGAAAAAATCACATGTAATACCTCTGCATAAAAAGGGGGACAGAGAAGATGTGACAAACTATCGTCCCATTACCCTGCTACCCATTTTCTCTAGAATATTAGAAAAATTTGTTGCATGCCAACTTATGTCATATTTAGAGTCAAATAGATTATTAGCTATTAACCAACATGGTTTCAGACCGAAACTCTCGACGGAAACTGCACTGCTCAAAGTTAAGAATAGTATCTATAATAATATAGATATGAAAAAATCTCTCTGCTTGTATTATTAGACTTATCAAAACCTTCGACAGTGTAAACCATGAAATTCTTATAAGTAAATGTACTAACCTAAATATTGATCTGAGCTGGTTTAGAGAGGACAGTATCTATCTAATCCGTCTTAACAACATTATCTCTATGCCAGAAAATGAATTGTTTGGTGTTCCACAGGGATCAGTACTTGGTCCTATCCTCTTTTCCATTTACGTGAATTATCTATCTTCTTTCATTTCTGACTGTCTAGTCGTACAATATGCAGATGACACTCAATACTCCTTAGTGGTGATATTAATAATCTCCCAGAGCTAACCTTAAGAGCAGAAAACACTCTGTCAAAAATTAACCTATTTTCAAGAAATTGGGCTGTTAATTATGAAAGTAAAACACTATGCATGTTTATTGGCTCAAGGTTCCATATAGCACAAATTCCAGAAAACACAACAATAGAATTTTGCGGCAATATCATTACACCTAGCAAAATAGTCAGAAACCTAGGAATTCACTTTAATAACTACATGTTTTGATTCCCATATAGATAAAGTATGCAAAAAGGTTACAGGAACATTAATGTACTTATCACGTATAAAAGACAATTTTGAGACTACCACTCAAATAACTGTTGTTGAATCTCTAGCCCTAAGTCACATTAATTACTGCACAACTCTTTGGGGAGCTACCACTAAGACTCTGATAAACAGAATACAGAAGCTTATTAATTTTGCAGTTCGAGATGCCCTGGGAGGAATAAGAAAATATGACCACATCACACCAGCTCTCAAAAAACTTGGGTGGCTGCAGACAGAAAACAAGGTCGCTTATGATATTTATGTTTTTGTATACAAAATTTTGAACCATCATTATCCTAGCTGGCTATCTGATTTAGAAACAGTCAGGGATATAAGGGAACCAACACAAGACATAGAAGTGAGCTCTTTATTCACAGAACGAACAAAGAAGCAGGTTCAAAGATGATCACTATTAAAGGGCCAACACTCTGGAACAATATTCCAAAGCATCTAAAAAATTCATCCTCCTTCGCAGCTTTCAAAGGCAAACTATATAGTTTTCTATTGGACAAATAGTTGCTACTCACACATTAATTAAACTTAATTATTTAATGCAAGTTCCCTTAATACTAACCTCTCTATATGTAAACTGATATCGCCTTCCCTGTTCTCTAAGTTAAGAACTAATTATTCTCATTGTAAGGAAAACAGATATGGTGATGATGTCAATAATAACGATCCTGTATCGAGTGTTATTATTACTACTTTATTATTATCATTATTGCTAACATTTTTAATACAGTATTTTTATTTTATCTATTCTATCTACCTTGGCTGTTTCCCCCTTTAATTGGGGGGTAGCCGACATCAATAAAGGAAAACAATAAGGGGATTACTTTGCTCTATGGGCATTGACGAGGGAGCTAGCGACCGTTCAGATGGAACTGCTGGAGTGCCACAGCCCATCCTCCCGGCTCTTCCACAACCTGTATCGCTTCACAACTGCCAGCTCCTCCCACTGCCCCTACCACAGGGCTATCTCTGTAAGATGCAGCCCCGTGGTAACAGCAAATGCCCATCAGAGCTGCGTCACAATCGCTCGCCACTCATTCCTATTTCTAGCACGCTCGCTTGCTTTCCTCACATCCATCCTCCTATCATTCAGGGCTCTCCTTACTCCATCCAAACCTAGGCCTCCCTCTAGCATTTCTCCCATCAACTCTCACATTCACCACCTTTTTCAGCAGTCTTTCATCATCCATCCTTTCCACGTGGCCAAACCATCTCAGAACATTCATATCTACTCTGCCTGCAATTTCTCTCCTCACACCCATTCTTGCTATCACCACTCCATTCCTAACCTTATCCAATCGAGATACACCAAACATACTCCTCAGGCATTTCATCTCAAACACATTTAGTTTCCGTCTCTCACTTCCTTTCATACCCCATAACTCTGATCCATACATCACAGTTGACACAACCACTTTCTCATACAAAACTTTCTTAACATTCATTTCCAACCCTCTATTCTTCATCACTCCTTTCAATGCACCCAACACTTTACATCCTTCATTCACTCTGTGACACACATCTGCTTCCACTCCACCATTTGCAGTTATAACCGAGCCTAAATACTTAAACTGATCAACTTCCTCAAGTGTCTCTCCATTCAACATAACATTCAATCCAGCACCATCCTCATTTCTTGTACACCTCATAACCTTACTCTTTCCCACATTCACTCGCAACTTCCTTCTCTCACACACCATTCCAGATTCTGACACTAACTGACACAGCTTTTCCTCTGAATCTGCCACCACCACAGTATCATCTGCAAACAGCAACTGATTCAGCTCCCACTCGTTATCATCCCCATCTACCATTCTCAAACCTCGACCACGCACTCGCTCATTCACCTCTCTTACAACTCCATCAACATACAAATTGAACAGCCATGGTGACATCACACATCCCTGTCTCAGTCCCACACTCACTGGAAACCACTCACTCACTTCATTCCCTACCCTAACACAAGCTCTACTGCCCTCATACAAACTCTTCACTGCATGCAACAATTTACCATTAATTCCATATAATTTCAAAACAGTCCACATAGCCTCTCTATCAACTCTATCATATGCTTTCTCCAGATCCAAAAATGCAAAATACACATCCTTACCCTATGCAAAATATTTCTCACATAACTGCCTAACTATAAAAATCTGATCTATACAACCTCTACCTCTCCTAAAACCACTCTGCACTTCCGCGATCACATATTCTGTCTTATCCCTAATCCTATTAACCAGTATCCTACCATACACTTTTCCTACTACACTCAACAAACTTATACCCCTAAAATTACTGCATTCATACACATCTCCCTTACCTTTGTATAGGGGCACTATACAGGCAATCACCCATACCACTGGCACCAATGACAACGTAAAGCATATATTAAACACACTCACTAACCATTCCAATGCAGTCACACCCCCTTCTTTCAACATCTCTGCTCTCACACCATCCATTCCAGGTGCTTTACCTGCTTTCGCTTCATACAATGCCCTTTTCACCTCCTCTCTTGTAATCTCTCTCTCATTTTCATCTCCCATTACTGACCCTTGAACCCCCCCCACTGCCACTATAGCTGCCTCTCTATCTTCATCAACATTCAGCAAGCACTCAAAATATACTGCCCATCTTTTCCTTGCATCGTTCCCTCTTAACATCTGTCCATTCACATCTCTCACTGTCTCTTCCATCCTCGATCCACCCTTCCTTACTCTTTTCACTTCTTTCCAAAACTTTTATTCTCCTCATATGGCCTACTAAAATCCTGTCCCCACCTAACATTTGCCAACCTTTCTTTTCCTCTACCTTCCGCTTGGTTTCCACATTTTTCTCCTTATATCTTTCATACTTCTCCCTACTTTTACACTGCAGCCATTCCTCAAAAGCCCTCTTTTTCTCTTCCACCTTCATTTTCACCCCTTCATTCCACCACTCGCTGCCCCTCCTCATGCCACCTCCAACATACCTCTTTCCACACACATCACTTGCATGTCCCACAAAACATTCTTTCATCAACCCCCATTCCTCCCCTAACTCCCCAACTTCTCTTTCTTTCACCCTGTCATATGCCACTCTCAACCTGTCCTGATATTCCTGTCTCTTCTCTGGCTTTTTCAACTCTTCCACCTTCACTATTTCTCTTCTACATCCCCCCACACTATTTCCCCACTCTTTTGCTACTACCACTTTTGCTTCAACCAATATATGATCGGACATCCCAGCAGTCACACCCCTGAATGCATGCACATCTTTCACTCTACCAACCATGCTCTTTGCTACCAACAGATAATCCATCAATGCTCTTTCTTTCACTCTTCCATTTGCCACTCTCATCCATGTATATTTATTTATTAACTTCTTAAATAAACTATTACCTATCACCAACTCTTGCTCCACACACAAATCTAACAGTCTCTCGCCATTCTCATTCCCACCTGGTACCCCATACTTTCCTACAAAACCTTCTATCTCTCCATCACCAACTCTGGCATTCAAGTCACCCAACACAACTACATAGTTCCTTCTACTCAGACCATCCACACATCTAGTTAACTCATTCCAGAATTCATCCCGCTCTTCCTCACTTCTCTCACATCCTGGCCCATACGCACTAACAAAAGCCCAACATTCCCTTCCTATCCTAGCCCTCACCCACATCAGCCTAGATGGCACTTCTTTCCATTCTACTACCTTATTTTAAACCATTAAACCTTTATTTCCATTTCAATACAATGGGTATTCGTCAGCCAGGGCAAGCCCCAACCCCCCACTGCGGTGTCCAAACACAGCAGTTCCTGCCAGTAAACAGCTTAAACTCACGGTCTTGGACGGGAACCGATCTTTCGACCTCGTGAATGCGAAGCCAGCGCGTTACCACTGTACTAGCCATCCATTCACTCAGCAATAATGCCACACCTTCTCTCGCTCTCCCCCTTTCAACCCCAGACACCCTACCCGTCACATCACCAAATGCCACTTCTCCTTTTCCTTTCATCTTCGTCTCACACAATGCCAATACATCCATCCTCCTCCTACCAAACATATATCCAATCTCATATCTTTCGCTCTCTATCGTACTACAACCACGCACATTTAGACACCCCAAAACTAGAGTTTGGGGAGAAGTTATTCTCCCCTCTACTCCCCTTCTTCTTTGACGTCTCGCAGGAGGTTGATACAACGGGGGGGGATTCCTAGTCCCCCGGCCCCGTCCACTTTTAGTCGCCTTTTACGACACGCAGAGAATACATTGTTATTGGAAAGCCATATTTAATTTAACTGTATGTATTACCCTCTAACTTATTAGTTCAATTACATGTCTATTTATAAGTTACTCTTAACTTGTATAAGAATAACTATTGTACAAAAATGGAAATATATGTATGTTTGTATATAAAAATATATCATAAAAACAAAAAATCACATATACCGCACCTGTTTTCATAGCACCCCAAGAGATAGGGGATGACAAATGTAAATTTTTTAAAGATATAAATTGAATTACAGTACTGTACATATTTCATTTTGTTGCTTATTACAGCAATTCAATAAAAAATGAGCACATTATATCCTAACGCCAATAACATAATCATCATAATATGCACCTTCCTATTACGTACTCTTCTTTTCTTACAATTTTCTTTTTCCCTTTTTATAATATTTTCCGGATGCATCCTTACAAGTAGCTTGCTGTATATTGCGTTTAATATTTTCCGGATGCATCCTTACAAGTAGCTTGCTGTATATTGCGTTAAATGTAACCTAACTAGCTGAAGTTGACAGCTCACTCTTTTATGATGTTAGAGATCGTCCTTTGGGGAACAGCAACCAATTGTCCATATATACATTAGTCTTGTTATCAACTTCAAACAAATCCATCTGCTAAAGAAGCAAAGAATTATATTTAGAAAGGATATATAACAGGGAGACATATTTTGCCTACTCACCTGTACAGGGCAATTATATTTTTTCCGGCTTTGAAACACAGATTGTGGATATATTTCTCTTGTGAACAATATAAGATTGATGGCTACTTCCAAAAATTCGAGAACAATGTCTGAGGACACTGGAAAAAACAAAACTGAGTAAGACAAACTAATCAAAGTGTAAGAGTAGATATTCATCTTAATGTATACAGTGTTCCCCCACTTATCGTGGTAGTTCGGTTCCGGGACCCGGCGCAAACCAGGAAAACCGCGGAGTAGGATCAGCCTATATGTACATAGATATTTTAATTTATTTTTACGTTTACACTGTATAAACCCTCCCTGTACTGTTAACAAACCACCCTTTACCTCATAAATAACAGCATGTAACGTAAATTTATATGAAAGTGATAGATAAAATTGCGGTGAATGAAGTGGTAATTACATGACATACTCATGTACATAGGTATTTTACAATTACTTTTACGTTTACGTACTGTATAAACCCTCCCTGCACTGTTAAAAAAACACCCTTTACATTATAAATAACAGCAAGCAACGTAAATTTTTATGAAAGTGATAGATAAAATTACGGTGAATGAGGTGATGATGACGTGACATACATAGGTATTTTACAATTATTTTTACATTTACGTATTGTATAAACCCTCCCTGCACTGTTAAAAAAACACCCTTTACATTATAAATAACAGCAAGCAACGTAAATTTTTATGAAAGTGATAGATAAAATTACGGTGAATGAGGTGATGATGACATGACATACATATGTACGTGAGGTAAACTTACCATGAATGAGGTGATGATCAGCATTCTCGACCCCGGAGGAAATTATTTCGCAGGCAATAAAAGCTTTACGGCTGCTTTTTGGGGGAGAAGAACATGGTAATTGGGAGTTGCTGTCGCTGTTTCTTCATTTGTTGGAAGATGGTATGGTAAGGAATCATGGCATCGTTGAGAAAATTACAGAAGGTCACCGAACGAACCATATTAACGTCATATTCCTGCGAGAGTTGTTGGGCTGCTTTCACATATTGATATATGGTTGCCAGACGTTCGAGTGTAAGGCCAGGTTCTTCAATTTCTTCGTGCGCTTCCTCAAGTTCTTCCTCTTCTTCGCTCGATGATTTCGTCATTTCTTCCAAGTCTTCATCAGTCAAAGGCTGCGAGTGGCAGTCAATCAGTTCATTCACATCTTCGGGAGTCATATCTTTAAAGCCTTCTTCTCCTAGCAATGCAGCCAACTTCACAATTTTCGCAACTGCCGACTTCTGCACTTCGTCAGGAGCAAATCCCTTGCAGTCGTGGATGACTTCGGGCCACAATTTCTTCCAGCTGGCATTGATTGTGGCCGACTTCATCTCTTTGATTGCTTTCTGAATATTTTGTAAGCATGTGGCAACCGTGTAATTATGCCAGAATGTCTTTATTGAGAAGTCTTTGTCCAAATCCATGGCTTCAACTAGGTTTGTCAGGGTATTTCGTGTGTAGAGGGCCTTGAACGGACGAATAACACCTTGATCCATAGGCTGAATCAGTGACATCGTATTCGGTGGCAGGAACTCAACTTGAACACCGTCATATTGAAGATTAGTTGCGTGGCCACCAGCATTATCCATTAAAAGAAGGACTTTAAATTCCATAAGATAAAGTTTTACCTGAGGGATAAAGCATTGGTGAAACCAGTCCGATGTGAGGTTTTTCGTGATCCAGGCCTTAGGGTTATGCATCCAATACACTGGCAGCAGATTCTTATTCTTGTTCTTCAAAGCCCTAGGGTTCTTTGACTTGTAGATAAGCCCGGGCTTTAACATGAAGCCCGCAGCATTCCCGCACATGATGAGGGTAACGCGATCTTTGTGCGCTTTAAATCCCGGGGCTTTAGCTTCGTCCTTGAAGAGAAAAGTGCGAGATGGCATTCTCTTCCAAAATAAGCCAGTCTCATCCATGTTGAAGACTTGCTCGGGAACATATTCCCCTTCGGTGATAATTTTCTTGGAGTCGTTCGTGACGTAATTTTTTGCGGCAGCTGTATCTGCAGAGGCAGCTTCGCCATGCACTGAAACGCTTTTTAGGCCATAGCGTTTTTGAAATTTGAAGAACCATCCCTTGTTAGCAACGAACAGTTGTATCCTCAATGGAGAATTACTGGAGGGTCCTGGTTGTGGGTCGTCAATATCTTCTTCTCTCCCCTCCTTCTCTCCACGGTTGCCACTGTCGTCATCGGGTTCATTTCCAGCGAATGTTTCGTACAGCTTCTTCGCCTTTGTTTGTATGATATTAGTGTCTAAGCCGATGTTTTTCTTTCTGCAATCAGCAATCCACAGGGCCAAAGCAGCTTCCATCCGCACTACTGCCTTATTGTGGGGTGTTATGACCCTCTTCGCTGATTTATCAAGAGAAATGCTCGCTGTTTTCCTGATCTTTGCCTCGTCCTTTTTGATATAGCGCACAGTAGATTCATTGAGGCCAAAATAGCGGCCGACATCCACAAACTTTTTTCCTTCTTTCAACATATCTAAGAGTTTCACTTTATCTACAATGACTAACATTTTCCTTTGCCGCTTAGGCTGACTACCAGAAGCATTAGAAGGTGAAGGACGTTTGGGAGGCATTGCAAAGGTTAAATCACGTGTGAAAACACAATCACAAGCAAAACGTATTAATAAGCACAACGAGAACGGCGCACACGTGAGTTAGACTGAGCGAGTGAGGCGGCACATTGGAAATTGGAGGGAAAAGCAAACTGCAATGAAAAAGCCAATCAGACCCCATGATACAGAAGATATTGAAAAACAATTCTGTGATTCGTCGTCTCCCGACCTTGCAGCCAATAGCATTCCATGAACTATCTCACGTAGGTGAGAGTCTTTTCGTTTTCCGAAACGCTGATAGCGGTATCGTATTTTACATGGTGCAATACTGTTAGTACTTTATGTTTTTTACTGTTTTATTATTCTTAGGCTAGGAAATACTTGTTTTATCAATAAAATAATGAAAATTTTAATATTCACTAGGTCACGTAGGTGAGAGCCTTTGCATTTTCCGAAACACTGATACCGGTATCGTATTTTACGTGGTGCAATACTGTTTACTATTTTTTACTGTTTTATTATTCTTAGGCTAAGAAATACGTTTTTTTATCAATAAAATCATGAAACTACTGGAAATATAAATATATATGCTAGCTCACGTAGCTGCGACCCCAATACAGTCTACGCTATCGGACTCTATTTCGCATGATGCAATACTGTGAGTTATACTGTACGTAAGTATATCTAAATTTATGTTTTTTACTATTATTTACTGTTTTATTATTCATAGGCTGGGAAATAAATTTTTCTTATCAATTAAATAATGAAATTTTTTTTTTCAATAAAAAAATGAAAATACTGAAAATTTTTATTTTTTCAATATTTTAATATTTTTGCGTATATCCAAAAAATAAAATAATAATTTATAAAAAAAAAACCGCGATACAGTGAGAACGCGAATAACCGGGGGAACACTGTATTGAAAGGTAGGCTTACAAGACAGAATGAGAAAACAGAGTGGGATAACAGAGCCTTCAGCATCTAAGTCTTGCCTAAGGCACTAACTAGTAAAAAAAAATAATTGCAATAACAATGATGATGAAAATATACAGAGGGCAGAATAAGCTACAAGAGTAGTTTTTCTAATATAAAAGACAACTTTAATTTCAAGTTATTCTCTCAGGGCTTCGCTGGTACCAAACAAACAAGTATAAAAGAAATAAACATTTTATAAACATACAATATAAAGACATCACCAACCCTTACCTGAAAAATCCATCCTTGTCTTGGTAACGAAATAGGGATACCAAAAAGTTTTTTACTGGCTTCTTTTCTGGATAATATAACAATGATTTTTCAGAAGTTAGAAAATATTCATATTTACTTTTCTTCTGTAATATACAGGAACCTGAAAAGTACAGATACAATTAGTTAAGTTATAAAGTGTGCTGGGTTTTAGCCCTCCTATCAGGGGCGTCAACCAATGCAAGCCCAACACCCTACTGTGGTGTCCAGCCACAGCAATAACCTCGCACGTAAGCAGCTTAAATTCTCTTTTCTGGATGAGGCTCGACCTCACGAATGCAAAGCCAGTGTGTTACCACTGTCCTAGCCAGGAGGCTATAAGGGTATAAGATTGCATATGCAGCTTTGGCTCAATATTCTAATATTTTATTGACTAGTCATAAAAAAAAATATGAAAAATTAATTTTCAATATTTTGTTTCAAGAAAAATCATAATATTTGTAACTTTAAATACAAGTGTTTTTTTTCTGTTCAACATTTATATAAATGATTTGCCGGAGTCTGGAATTCCAATTTCAGATATGTTTGCAAATGATGCAAAGAATATGAAGAAAGTGAAATACAAAAACAAAGGTAGAGAACTTTAGGTAGACATAAATAATCAATATGGGTGGTCAGATGAGGGGCAAATGAGATTTAGTACTTCAAACTGTAAAGTAACGAGAATGGGTAAGATTGCAAGTAGGCCAATGTGTGGGTATTAAATAGCAGAAAAGGATCTTCAAGAAGCCATGAATGGACATAGGTAGGTTACGCTTTGTCAGCAAACATAAGGTGGCTTTCAGTCACATGGACAAGGATATGTTCCTATATATTTATTTAACTTACATGAAATTAAAGCTTGAATATGCAGAGCCCTTTTTGAATCCGTTTTTGAAAAGGTATTTAATAAGTTGGAGAAAGTTCAAAGACATGCTAAAAAGTTGGTGACAGAGACACTATCTGAATTATGAGGAAAGGATGAAGGAGCTAGACTTCTCTTTTTTTTAAGTGCGACACCTGGACAGGCAAAAACTGCCCTCATCAATAAAGGCTCAGGCATGAGAAAACACCAAGATGAAGGAAAAGAAAAAGGTTAAGGCAAGGCAGAGATGAGGTAATGTCACACAAAGGAAAACGACAGACAGAAAAAAGTCAAAGTAAAGAGGACCCAAAGATATGGAGGACTAGGCTCTGAGATGATGATAGATCTGCTTTTTGCAGGATGATAGGTCATAAGCATTAGAAAAGACAGAAGGAGGAAAAGAGTTCCAGGGTCTGGAGATAGAGGGGAAGAAGCAGTTGTTGCACCGACCAATGTGTGAGCTACAAATCTCCACACAGTACCTGTGAGATGAGGCTGCTTGGCGAGTGTTGCGCAGCCTCGGCAGTAGAGAGAGGGATGCAACTCGCCAACTCATCAGAGCAGCGATGGAAGTAGTAGCGAGAGAAAAGAGAAAGGGATGATACCTTACGGCAAAGAGAGAGAGAATCCAGATTAGAAGTAAGAGAAGGATCATTAATGAGTCTGACTGCCGTAGATTCAACCCTATCAAGGAGATAAGTAAAAGAAGAAGCACCCCAGATGTGTGAGCAGTATTCTAAGCAGGGACGGATAAGACCTTTATAAATTTTAAGTAACTGTAAAGAGGAAAAGTAATAACGAAAACGAAACAAAACCCCCAATTTTTTTGATGAAGACTTAGAAATTTGGATTATGTGATTCCTCCAAGACAAGTTAGAGGCTATATGGATTCCTATTATGTTGATAAAATTGAGAGGGTATATTTCCTTAGTTTCGAAGATAATAGGGTTATCAGGAGGAGAAGAAGATAAAGAGATAGCCAGAAACTGTGTCTTGGAGGCATTGAATTTAACTAAATTTAGAGTGTCCCACTCAGATACCATCTGCAAATCGGAGTTGAGAGTAGAAGAAAGGGTGATACGAGACTGATTACGAGTAGCAGATGAAGGTTGTGAAGAAAAGGCAGAGGAAAAGTGAAGGGTAGAATCATCAGCAAAGGCATAAAGAAGAGAGGAAGATGGGGATTGTAGAAGATCATTGATGAAGAGAAGGAAAAGAGTAGGTGAGAGAACAGAGCCCTGTGGAACACCACTGGTAACAGAGAAAGGGCTAGATGTCGCACCATCAACAACTACAGATATAAAACGATCAGAAAGAAAACTGGAAAGCAGAAAACAGAAAGAAGGGGTAAAGCCATAGTCAAGGAGTTTGGCCAACAGAGACTTCCTTCAAACTTGAAGTTAGAAGGAAGATGGTCTCGGTTTTTAAGACTCCTTCATGGTCTGTATAGAGTGGAGAGGGAACATTATTTAATGAGGGTGGTTCTAGAACTAGAGGATATAATTTGAGGCTTCACAAGAAACTTCCTTGCAGGATTTTATTTAATTTGTTACGTTCCTTATGAGGAGCAACAAACCCATTATAAAAGTGCTGATGACAGGAAAGTCGTGACTTTTTGTGAAAAAAATAGTTAATAACTTGAAATAGCTAAGCGAGGAAACAGAAAATACTATATGCATTCAGATGTTTAAGATTAGTTATGATAAGTGTTTGTGAGTAAAAAGGAAAATGCCCAGGTCACAAGGAGTTTCGAGCATAGGGGTCTTTCCCATGAGCACAATTAAGTAAATATACACATAGATCCACGAGCTCTCATCATGGATATTCTCTCTCTCTCTGATAAAGTTAAGAGAATTCTCCGAAGTGTCAGAGACTATATGTCAATAAATATTACTTGCTGTGAACATTTCTTAAGCTGGATTCTACAGATATTGTAAAGAAACTTAACCCCCAGAACCACAGGTATGGTAAAATAAGCATATACATAGGTTGCTAAGTCAGGTTAGGTTAGGTTTGGGGTCTTAACTTTCAAATGTGAATAACCCTTGTGCACCCTGGGGTCACTCTTTTTTTTTATGAGATCCAGTTAGGTAAGTAGGAAAATTTTTAGAAGGGGATTACAAAGAAAAGTGTCGAAAAGCCACATTTTTAGTGCGTCCTAACTTAACCTAATCTAACCTCACCTAGGGGAATGCGTCCTCCCTATCCGGGGGCTTCATATTCCATCGATTCCCTCTTCTAAAATAATACCGGTAAGTAACTTTAACCAATTCAAACACTTGGCCTAACTAAAGTTCCGTAAAGAACTAAGTTTTCCATATCAATGTAACCATTCAGTCGTATGCCTGGTTTGGTAATCTGTCAACATGAACGACTTTTAATGGAAAAATAATTATTATTATAATCCCACCTGCTTATGATTTTACTATTATACACTTACTTATTAATATATATAAGAGGTATAGAAACACATTAATTTAGCAAACTATAGTCAAAAACAATAAAAATAATATTCCTAAGAGAAAATTCTAAGACAGCGAAGTGTTGGATGAGGAGAATTCTACGTTTTGGAAGCTATGTAAACATTTCAATAAATAGTAATGATTCTCAAATCAGGCCAGGGGGGGGGAGGAAGGTCTTTTATTTTATTAATTTATTGCGCCAAGGGAGGAAGGGAATAAATTAGTACTGTGTACTGATTTTTTTTTTATCAGAGTATCCAAACTATTTCATGAAGAAATAGTTTATTATATCAACGATTAACATATTCTTAAATATTTTTATGGAATTTGATCTGAACATAATTCAAATTCAAAAAATCTATTGACATAATAGGTAATTACATCAAATGGAGCTTGTTAGCAAACTAAAAAGCCCGCCCCACAACTATAAAAAAAACAAATAAAGAAATAAATATTTGTTCTTCAAAGCAAACAATAATGACAATGAAATTTACAATAATATTAACAATCCTAATAATGATACACAATATGACAATTGGTCATTTCAAACAGTAAACTATGCCTATAGCAAATATACTAAGAAAATAGATAAACTAAATACTAATGTCAAACTTAGAAATTTTTTTCATATCATTCATTCAGCACAAGACAAATC